>JAVSBS010024316.1:8026-26372 GCA_033124195.1 Coracias cyanogaster
CGATGCTGGCACCACAGTGGGCAGTGGAGGAGCTGGGCCCCCAGGAACCGATGGCAGGAGTGTCTGCAAGAAGACTCGTGAGGGGCTGTTGGTGAGTTCAGGGTTGGCCTGTGTGATCAGGCGACTGATGGCAGCATAAATGATGATGGCTGAACCAGCACAACAGGAATTTAACTTTCTTGACTCTTTTGTATAATCGTGTCCTAAAGTATTCAGGCATGGAACTCCAGGGTTTCCAGCATTTTGCCATCCTTTGTGTTATGCTGCATGGGGGGCCGCTTTATGTAGCTATTTCCAATAGAACAATTCAGTGATGGCAACATCACATTTCTTTCTTTTCTGTGTACCTACCCATGGCACACTTCTGTTCAGACTTCATATATTGAGCACAGGTGTCTTCGGAGTGATCTGAGCCATGCTTTTAACCAAAAATGCAGAAAGTTAATAGAAATGTGAATGAAAATGGGAGAGAAGCTTATGGTAGCACCACAGGTTGCAATGTTTTTATATTTGTTTGCTTTTCAAAAACACAAAGCAAAAGCATTGGAGCCTCAAGGGCAGCTTTGGTCATGATCTTTTGTGCGTTATCTGTGAGGATTTTGCACATCAAGGTGTGGTCTCTTTTTAAATAAATACATTATTCTGTTGCTTTATGGGATGGTAACTAAATGTTATTTTGTTTCAGATAATCTTGAGTAATTTTAAATTTGTTAGTATAAAGTTCTGATCTTCAAGTCTAAGCCTTTCTGTGAGCAGCTGAGCAAACTTTTTTGTCATGTAGAGACTCCCTCAGATTTTGGAATTCTATAGAATGAGCGAGATCTGTCTTTGGGGATATAGGCACATAAAAATAATATGCTTGTGCCATTTTTAGCTCTTTTTGCCAGTGCAGAAGTGTATCTCAGCTGCTTCTGCTGGTGACTGGTGTCTTCTTTTCAAGGGAGGGTTACTCAAAGAAAATTGAAGCTGTTGAAGGTACTATACTTGTATGTATTCCTACAGCTACAGTCACTGGATTGAGGTTTTTTTCTGAATTCTGGTAAGATTCTAGTATTTCACAAACCGTGTTACCATGGTGCCTTGCAGCCAGTATTCGACTTATTGATTTGCTTTTTTTTCTTCCTTGGTTTTTAACAAATTTGACCCCTTAAGTCACTGACAATGTCAGTTATCTAATAAATCAGCCCTTGTGCAGTACCAGGGCTTGAGGAGTTACCCAAAAACACATTACTGACACACGGCGTGGATTCAGTTTTGTGTTCCTGCCACAGCTTTTTGGAGCCAACAATGACAGCGAAGGTAAAACCTCCTCCAGTCATCGCCCAGCGTCTGTGCTGGTGATGCCGAGCTGTCCGTACTGGGCAGCAGCGGAGCTACTGGTCCAGTATCTAGACCACTGTTCACGTTTTTCCTCATGGAGGTGTGGGACAGAGGGAAGAAGGGGGAAGAAAAAAAACCCCAAAGGTTTATCTTTGGCATGGATGCGGGAGGGAGTTGTTGGTGTTGGACGCGCGTTGTGTAGACGCTTCTTTGGTGCCTCCGCCATTTTCTGCTCAATGTGCCTTGCCCAGATACGGAGCTGGGAGAGGCAGATGTTTCTGCAACAGGCACTGGAGTAACAAGTCTCAGAAGTTATTTTTCTTCCATATCAAGTTCCCATATGATTGGTTGAATTACACAAAAATAATTGGCGGCTATTGTTCTGTTCCTGACGAATTTAAAACAAAGAGGATAATGGGTGATACTTTGCATCTGTCTTACTGTAATTGAATCAATATCAGAGAGATAAACTTCATACCATTAACATTTGGTGTGAAGTGGCTGCAAAGATAAGCCAGGACTAAGGTTTTGTGTAAGTTGAGCAGCACGGCCACGCTCATACGAAGATCAGTGTTTGCTTTTGGAACCTCTGGGGTTAGGGGCAGTTCAGCTGTTGCCTTGTAGGGATTTACCAGACCTAATAAGACCTTCTGAAAGACGGGGCTTGTTTGTCCAGGCACCAAGCCCCCTGACCACGGTTGCTCTGCTCTCCTGACTGGAAGGGATGCGTTTGCGTTAACTGCTCTGTTCTGGGTGAACATCGCAGCCGAGACTGCCGCTCCCGCGGGAACTTCGGGTCTGCGCTTTGGCGCTGATACGCAGAGAGATCTAGAGACGAGAGTTCCCATTCTGCCAAACACCAATTGCACTCGTACTGTACAATTTTGTATTGAACTTTCTAGCAATTCCACGGAGTCACAAGGTTATCTTTTTTCCCTGTGTTTTCTGTCCATCTCCATCCAGAGTTCAGAAGGCTACAACATGAGCATCCCTATGCCAGGCCACCCGGTGAATTTTTCCGAAGTAACAATGGCACAGGCACAGAAGGATGTGGCTAAACTCGAAGAGCTTATCGATGCTCATGATGTTGTTTTCCTCCTAATGGACACTCGAGAGAGTCGATGGCTTCCTGCTGTCATTGCAGCCAGCAAGAGGAAGGTATTGTACCGTACCCTGCCACTGTCATTGTCGCTGTACTTCAGCTCTTGGCTATCAACCAGCTGTGTACCCTTGAAAGAACTCCACGGGAAATTGAAATATTTGACCAACTTTTTCTGTTCGTGCAGAAATTTTTTCTTGTTTTTTGTAGCCTCAAAGATTGTGGATAGGACAAGAGTGTTGAAAAGAGGAAAAGGAAACTTGTATCACGGAATGATAGAGGTTGCAAGAGACCTCTGGAAGTGATCTGGTCCAAAATCGGGCCAACTTCCAGCGTGTTGCGCAGGGTCTTGTCTAGTCAGTATCTTTTGAGCATCCCCAAGGATACATATTTTATAGTAATACTAGGAGAACTAATTTTGTAGCAAGAGAATCCTAGTAAGGAGGACTAAAGATACTGCAGCAATAACTGATAGGGGATGGAACTTTTAAAAAATGTGCTGTTTTTTTAAAACACATGCCAAAAATGCACTTTTCCATAGCCTCTTTATCAAAACCGGATTGATTGATTTTATTAAAGGTCAATAGCTAGATCCAAATGGTTGCTGGGCAGTAAACTGAAGAGAGAAAAAGTTTGTTGCAGTGGGAAGTGTGGAGCAATACCATATATTTCTGATAATAGCAGCCATGCCGTGTTTTTCATGTTCTGAACACCGAATACCATCTTCGGGTTTTACAGGTAGGTGTAGTGAGGAGATGCGATCTTTTAGACTCTTGTCAGTGGTGCCCAGTGACAGGACAAGGGGCAACGGGCACCAGCTGGAACTCAGGAGGTTCCGTTTGAACATGAGGAGAAGCTTCTCTGCCGTGAGGGTGTCGGAGCCTGGCCCAGGCTGCCCAGAGAGACCGTGGAGTCTCCTCTGGAGAGATTCCAAACCTGCCTGGACACGATCCTGGGTCCCCTGCTCTGGGTGAGCTGCTGGAGCAGGGGGGTTGGACGAGATGATCCCCAGTTGTCCCTTCCAACCCCCACCACGCTGAGATTCTGTAATTTCCGTCTAAAATATTCATGTATGAAGCACTATGATATCTTCCTTTAGATTTTACTGGCTCCAGTCGTTACTGTGTAGCTGGATAACAGAGTGGTGTTTCATGGCTTTGTCACGTGGGAGCGTTTAATGAGTCATATTTCAGAGCACAGTGAACTGAAAAGAGTTTAAAATGACACAAAACCGTATCGATAGCCGCTGTTGCACGTAAACGGCACTTGGAATATTGTAGCACTTGGAGAATATTCAGAAAACTTGAAAATAAATTCTGAACTGGAACCAAAGTAAGGGGTTTTTTTTTCCCCCACTAACAATACTAATTAATATCTCAATCTTGGCCCATATGTGGTTCTATGGACGTTAATTCCTAACAGTGTAGAGGAGCTTCAGTAACTTTAGTGGACATTGAACGTTAGTTGACGTGAACTTAACTTCAGATGTAAACTAGCACAAGACATTTATGGAGCTCTCCTTCCTTTTTTTGTACGTAGAAGCGTACGTAGGTTTGTGCGACAGTTAGAGGGAGTCATTAATTTGGATCAAATTTCCCTAAAAGGCACTGAAAAGGGTAGCAGTTTGTGGATTTCTGAAACAGACTTTTTTCTACCTGCTTGACAAGTGGAATTTTGTGCCTATCGGAATATCTGTTGTTGATGGCTGGAGTGAGAGATAGGCAGCTAACAGGGAGTTCAGCCATCTACACCGTGTGGACTTCTTTTTGACGTTCACAGTGAATACAACCTCGAGGCCACCTTTTCCCCTCCCCTTTTGGCTCACTTGAAATCTCTTGTTCTCTCTTTATTGTTCACAGTTGGTCATCAATGCTGCGTTGGGATTTGACACCTTTGTTGTTATGAGACACGGTCTCAAGAAACCCAAACGACAAGAGTCTGGCGATTCATGTTTCAACAATGCCTCCGCTTCTTCTGATCTTTTGGGATCCTCCCTCTTTTCAAATATCCCTGGCTATAAACTGGGCTGCTATTTCTGCAATGATGTTGTGGCACCCGGGGATGTGAGTAGAACCTTCTGCAAGTGGTGATGATAAATCTCTTTTGTTATGACCTGCGTTTTTATTTCCTTTAAACGGTGTTTCATAAAGGGATTTGTTTTATGTTGATGCACACAGCATTAAGAAATAGCTCATGTTTTATTCAGAAGATCAGAGAAATGAATTGCACAGAATTAAAGATGGGGTGTATAGTCACTAGTTACTTTTGAGTTACTTTTTTCTTCTGTTAGAATTGTCTATTTTTGTAGTCCACCAGGGACCGGACGTTGGATCAGCAGTGCACGGTCAGTCGTCCTGGATTAGCTATGGTAGCCGGAGCGCTTGCCGTGGAATTAATGGTTTCTGTTTTACAGCATCCCGAAGGGTGAGTCATTTCTCTTCAAGAGGTGTTGTCTGAGAAATAAGATTTATTTAATATAATCTTGTGGGAGAAGGAGGAGGAAGTACACGTTCAGTAGGACAATTCCGTCACGTGCAGTGTTGCCTGTGAATTAATGGAATGCAGAGGTGCTATCTACGATATTAGTGTCATTTAACAGTGTTTGAGAGAATGGATTCATCAAATCTTAAGGTTTTAATCTTGGAAATTGGCAGATTTTTCTCTTTGAGTCTAAAAGGAGAAAAGTACTGAGAGTATTTCAAAAGAAGAAAGTATTCCTGTTAGTGGATCTTGGCATTCCTGCGCTCAGGAGAGGACTGAGTGGAACGAGGAGCTATCGTAGCTACATATGTCACATGAAGGGCTTCAAGATAAGCCAAGTATTGCAAAATCTTACTTAAAATCAAGTGGGTTTGACACAGAAATTGCTTTCAATTTCTGCAACCTGAAATTGAGCTTGTTTTCTATCATTAAAATCTGTGAAAGAAAAAGTGAGGTAGGAGTTGGACACATGCATGTTACAAGTCTGAGAGCGATTCTGAAAAAGGTTTTTTTTCTATTCCCAGGATGAATCTTACTTGCTATGAAACAGACTTTCCAGATAGGTTCCTTTCCAGATTCTGAACTGTAAGAAGCTTATTGGAAATTCTGACTGTTGATTAATATCACCTTGTTCTAATTTTCCCTCTTGGCTTTTTGGCAGTGGTTATGCTGTGGCCAGCAGTAGTGATGATAGAATGAATGAGCCGCCTACTTCTCTTGGACTTGTTCCTCACCAGGTAAATCATTTGTGGATAAAGGCTTTTGTTTAAAAGCTGGGAGCTGCTGTGAGGCACACGTCAGTCTTTACCTCCCTAATAAAAACATGCTGTATGCTGATTCTGTTCCCCAAGGGACTGAATCTCTATGTTTGTTAAAAAAAAAAAATAAATCCATCACAAAGACCAAGGTAGTTGTGTTCCTGGCATTGTGTTTGTTCTACCTACACACGATTCCTGCTACCTACTTAGAAGGAGTTTGTGAATACTCCAGGCAGTATGTGAATAAGGCACAGGTCATAGTTTAAATGATCAAACTCTGCTGCAAAGTGTTCTCTGGGCTCTCTCTGTTACCAGAAACAATGCTCTGGAATTTTAAAATGAGGTATCAGTAGTAACATTTTAACCACATCGTTTAGGAACACATAGCAGTTAAGTTTTCAGATTATATGTTAGAGACATGGGGGGGAAAAAAAAATGTTTCACTGGTATACCATGAACTTGTTGTTTTTGATTGAACTTTGCAAATGGAAAAGTTGAACTCCAGGTGGTGCTGTGCCTCTATGTTTAAATAGTGCTGCGTTTTAGTGGCTGTGCCCTTATTTGTATTTAGAAAACCACTAGTATATCCTGAGTATACACTTACTTCAGGTGTTATTGGGGGTCGCTGTCAGGACAGTGTTACCCTAGTTCTAGCTGTTCTTTATCTTTTTATTGAGTGTATATGTCCAGTTCTGCGGAATTTTGGAAATGTTTTTTTTGTAATTGTAAAATCGTGTTGTCTTTTTTTTTTTCATCTTCCAGATCCGTGGATTTTTATCGAGATTTGATAACGTCCTTCCAGTCAGCCTGGCATTTGATAAGTGCACAGCCTGTTCAGCCAAAGTAAGTCTGAGCTTCTGGACTTCATTTATACGTGCAAAGTGCCCTTCCTCTAGATCAGTCTCGGTGTGCTGAGAACTGCTTTGTATTTGACATTTACTTCCTTTGGGCTTGGAATCTGTGTTGTCACTTCAGCTAAACCTCTTTTGCCCCCTTAAACCCTCATTTTACTCATTTCTTTGGCATCGCTTATTAGCGTGGTATCTCCACATAAATGTTCTGGTCAGCTAAAGAAACCAAGCGGAGATTAGAAACATCACATTTCTGAAAAGTTTCTTGCACAAATACTGTCGATATCTTTTAGCTTGGTAAGAAGGAATAAAATGGATATTGTTTGTAGTTGTTTAAGAAGTCCTTACTGCTGTCCCCTGAATAAATACATCTGTATTTACACAGAGACAAATCTGTGAAGCTGTCTACATTTCTATTTTATGATCCAAACCAAACATATAAAGAACACCTAAGAAAAAAAATGTATTTCTATAACATTTCTTTATTGAAAAGACTGTTTCATTCCGACACTAGTCTTGACAGGCCTGAGTCACCTAATAGATTTACAGCCGCTGCTTGGATCTGAACTGTGTCTTGCCAGAACACCAGGGCAGCCCACTAATGTCTCTGTGTGAGGCCTCTTCTTCAGGCTCGGGTTGTTTTCCTGTACTGTGCCCTCAAAACGTCTTTTTCTGGCAAGTTTTCCATGGCCACGTAATGCAAGCTTAAGAAATTTTAATGGGGATATCTTGGTATGAAGATGGAGAGGTTTTGACTCATGCTGTGGACCGTTTAGGAGTGCTGTTAATTGAGCTCGCTTTTACATACCGTGAGTCTTACTGCAAGAAGTTCTTTCCCTTCTTGTCCCTGCACTTGTCCTCCTTTTTCCAGACAACTATGAAAAACTTGTGAGACACTATCAGTTTTTTGTGGACTTCCACAATTCTTCTTCCGCAGTATTCCTTTTATTTCTCTAGGCTGTCTGGGTACATTTGGCAAGTTTTCAAGGACTGTTAATGTCCGTTTTCTCCTCAAAAGTTGGAGCACTCAACTGAAAACTGCTGTTATTTTTAGAAATGTCTGTATCCTCCTGAAAAGCTGAAAGCTCAGCAGTAGCTAAAACTTTAGGATGGTGGAGCCTGAGCAGTTAAACTGTTAGAATAAGTGTTGTTTCTTTGTTTGTGGTTGTTTTTTTTTTATCTCCAATCCAGGACATATTGATCTATAAAAAGATGCATTGGTGTCGATAAATTAAATGCAGGTATCAATTTTTTGTTAGCAAATCATTTCCTCTTGGAGGGCATTTTAAGAGAGCCCTGCTTTACATAAACAGTCTTGACGATTTAATAAAAACTGACTTGGATTTTAGCAGCTGTGCTATTCCCAGAGAGATCACTTTTCATGTGGTTTGGGTATTAAATTTCTTCTGTGCTGAAAAGGTTGCTTCATTGGCGCATGTATTTCCTTACAGTAGAAACACAGCGTTTGTTTACTTTGCTAACTTTCTATTTATTAGCACAAGAGTATGTCACCCTGTATTAGCTGGAAATCTGATGCTCGTACTTTGAAATGACAAATCCAATTACAATTTAATTGTAGTCTATATGCTGGGGTTTGTTTTGGTTTGGTTTGTTTTAAAAATGCAGCAATTTAGCATAATTTCGTCCTGATCTACATCAGATTTTCTATTTATTCATTTAGCGCAGGAGAGAAGTGGCTTTTCTGATATAATTGAATTTGCTGGCACTGTATTTATTTTCTTTTTTTTTAATATCAGCCTTCTCTTGAGCTCTTGTCACTCTGTAACTCTTAAAATGTAAAACTAATGCATCAGGAATTTAAAAAAAAAAAAAATCAGTGCATTTTTAAGCCATCTAGTCCAGCTGGATGACTTGGGAGAAGCTGCTAATGGTCTACATGCTTAGAGATTAGATTCCATTTCATTTTGACTCGGTCATGGCTTCACTTCTCTGTTTGGGAAGCCGAAGAGCCCAGACGTCCAAGCAGCCAGCTATTCCTTACCCAGAGTCGTCCTAAACAGCCCGCGTGCCGGAGAAGCTTCCCGCAGGCAATTGTTCAGGAATTTGGGGATGGTTGCAGCAGGAAACCAATCTATTTTTATTCTGGGCCAAATTTTCCTTGTCTTATTTCCCCCCTCTGTCTTATTCTGGTTGTGCACAAGCCTGTGCTGGAATGGAAAGTATCCTCGTTCCGAGCGGCAGCCGAGCAGCAGGCCTCAGCGGCAGTGTGAGCTCATCTCATCTACTTCCTCTTCCATGCCACTCTCGTTCTATTCCTGAGAAGGAGAGACTCCAAAGTCCTTCAGTATTTGTTGGAAATAACTTCTTTATTTACAGACAATTTCAAGCTTAATCCTTACAGTACTAACAAAGCTGCTTGTGCGCCCAAAATGTAGGTATTTTTCTCCTGATCTTATGGTGAGAAGCATTACAGGCCCACAGAAAAGCAGTGGTCTTGAGCCTGTGCTGCCTGATCCTTGCAGGCAATTGGCTACATCCTTGAAATGTGGATGTTAAAATATGTATTTTAATGCAAACCTGCCAGTGTTTATATTTTAATGAGGGCAGTGAAAAATTCTCCTGGCAGAATTCCCCTGACAGATTTGGAGTTTCAGGTCAGGAAAGAGAGTTGCTGCTAACCAACTTGGATATGCAGATGTCCCCTCTGTTTTTACATGTAGCTTACAAGTCGTATTTCCTCCAGAGTTCAAACGGATTGTCCGTGTGCTAGGAAGCTAGCTTATTTTCCTTAAAGATGCTTCTCTCCTTCCCCTCCTGAAATTGTTCTGATGTGTAATTATCTCCACGATGAAATTAAGAAAAGCAGCAGCGTATCTTTGAGTTCCTTCTCAACTTTCTAGTCAGTACGCTGAAAAATTGAGCTGCTTAAGTCATTGATTTAAGCACTGTGTAATTTCATGGACTTAACTTGCCATGTTTTTCAATTTCATTGCATTTCATGAAGGGGTAGACACCAGTATCTGGAGCGATGTCCTATGTTACAATTTCTGTTTTCAGTCAAGATATTCCCCTACCCTTGCAGATGTTTTCCCTTTTTAACATCCCAGGAATACATTAGACACTTTTGTTGTGACATTTATTAAGTGTCTGTGTTGCGCAAGTTATTTATGAGTGTTTCAGTTTTGAAATCTCTCATCATGTAGACATAACAACGTTTTTATTGTTCTCATCTGCAAACTGCTTTGTGTTCATTTTCACTGTAAATAGTTCTGATCGGTTTTGACAGCAACCTGCGCTATTCAGTCACTTACTGATTTTTTTCGTTTAGTTGAGATAATTTTAATTTTAATTCCAGCAAGACCCTTCATATTTGCCCTAGCTGCACTGAGAGAAGACTTTCATCTTAGCTTTTTCCCCGTAACAGCATATTGTATGAGCTGTCAGTGAAATGTTTTTTATCTCTTTATATTCTACATTTTTGAATTTAAATACTGTGTTGATGTTAAATAGAGATGTATAAGTCATGGGGGAAAGAAAGCCTTGGTCTTTCCTGTACTAAAAAAAGCTCATTCTTGCATAGCTTGCAGAAATGATGGAGGAAAGGGAGAGAAATGTTTGTCCTTCAGGAATGAACACTGCAAAAATTTTAAAGGAATGTTTAAAAGGAGTTATTTCTGTAGCTGGCCTGTTAGATTAAGTCCGTATAACTGAGTCCATTTATAATTTTCCTTATTTCCTGAATTTACATATGTTAACATTTGACAGTTCTATGTACAGTGCAGCCTCTGTGTGAACATTGGATAGATTTCGTTCAGACTTAAAGAATACATCATTAATATACCTAGGCATATTTTCAGCGTACTGAGTTACATGTAATACTTTTCTTATTCTTAAGGTAGTGTAGAAATTTGCTTCTTAAGTGGCTTAAAGAAATTTGTAGTTTTTATTTTTTCTCTTTGAAAAAAAGTCATTTTGACGGGGAGGAGCAGGAGGCAGGATTATCTTGGCCGTAACTCTTGAATTCTCGGGCTGCCTTTACCTCTGTGGATATAAATTTTGAATTCAGGGAGAAAAATAAAGTTGCAGGTATTTTCAAACTTAGTCACAGTGAGGATGGTTTTACTGCTGCTTGCCTGAAAGATGCGCATTCTTTAAAATAACGCCTGGTCTTACTATTTCAAAAATACTGAATTTTTATAATAAAGTCAACAAAATATAACGTAGATTATCTGAAGTCAAAGAATCCTCACGGAAGGAAGCTGTGATGTGTACTAAGAATGCTGCATCCCACAGAAATTAGGACCATGGTAATGTGACCGTTACGGTGGAATTTTGTTCCCTTAGAGGAGGGCAAATGTGATCAAGAACTCCAGAAATCTTAAAATAACGCGAACTTTAAGCGTTACCCTACTTTGTGAAGAGACAAAAGGGTGTGGAATCAGCAATGCATTTGGAGAAGGTTGGGAGGTGTCTCTACAGGCAGGATGGATGATAATTGAAAAACGGAACTTAAAGAAACAAAACCACTGCAAACTACTAAGGTGGGATAAAGCTCATTATTTCTGTCCTACATCTGGAAAAAAAAGAGAATATAGGATGTTAATGAAGTACATGTAGTTCGGTGGAGAATGTATTTATCTGTATTAAGAATAGACATATAAAATAGCTTATAAAAGGCTAAAGATCAGCTTGTGTCTTTTAAGAGTAAACCGCCCACCCAAATCTTTTCTCATGGGAGATGGTTTGTTTTGCCTTCAGGGCTGTAAGAGGAGGATGCGTTTTCAAAAGCCCCGGTTCCAGGAGAAGTAAATGTGAGCCCCAAGAAGTCAGCAGCTGTATGTGCAGTGTCGGAAGGTTTGTTTGGAGTGTGGGTGTTTGCAACCGTTGAAATGGTGAAAACTGGAGGGTTTTGCCATTCATTTTTTGTTGAGCAAAACCTATTTTAATTCCTCTGAGATCGTCTTCATTCTACCCAAGCCATTTGTCTTCATCGTGTAAGACCACTTCTTCCTGGATGGCACACGCAACCATTAGATATCTCAGGGAGTTTAAATACAATGTAGGCATAGAAAATATTTTAAGTTGTTAAAATCGTTATGGCTTGGGGTCTTGTCTTCATGGCTCGAGGGAGTAGATAGCTAAAGTTTACTGCAGAGTGGTTTTAGGAACGATTCTTCGCTGTTGTGGTGTTTGCAATGGACTTTTGGAAGTCTGCTGATTCAATGGTTCAGAAGGTTTCTTGAGAGGGAGAGAGGAAAGAAGAAGGGAGGAAAAAAAAGAATAGAGAACATACAACTCCCTGAAACTTGTTTAATTCCCTCTTCCTTTTTTTCCAGAATATCAGCAATTCTGTTTTAATTTTTGGTTTCGGAATAGTACAATTTCTAGCTTAATAATCCCTTTCCTAGTAATAAGTAACACGCTTTTGCCCTTCAGAGAAGAAAACAGATGATTTTGTTATTCTGTATTTCTTTCATTTGGTGAATTTAAGTGTTTCCTGGTGCTTAGGTGAAGTAGCATGTCAGTTTGATGCTGACCTGGCAGCGTACCACGTCAGGAGAATCAAAGTTATGTTGGGGAGAATCCCAGAATTTAGTCCAAGAAGCAGCTGGTGTGACCGACTGGTCCGTGGTATTGACTAATTTACTTATCTCCAAGTTTAAGTAGCAGAAAAAGAAGTAAAAATATGTTCCGCTAGTTGTTCAGTGATCTTAAATGGCTTTGATACGATATGCAGAAGAGGGAACGGTTTGTGAAGTCCATCTTCAATAGAAATCTGTATTATCTGAGCTAAACGAAAAACCCAGAATGAATTGAAGTCTTTACATGCAAATCTATAATACAGTTTCTGCACCATTAATAAAATGAATTTTCCCATTTCTAAGCTCAGCTAACTTTAAAATACTGTTTTTAAGGGGGAAGAAGAAACCTGCCATTGTTAAAAATAAGTTATGACAGGTTGTATTTCTGCTGCATTTAAATTCTATGGGTCTTAGAGGAGGTTTTTTTGCTTTGGGGGGGGTTTTCCCCAATATTTCTTTTTCCTCCAATTCAATTACGTTTTAACTGCAGTTAGTACAGAGTAAAGGATTATCAATCGGTAGGAAAGAGATGGCTTACCACAATTTCCCGGTATTGACATTTTGCATGTCTGTGTCTAGAACAGCATAATTATTTGTTGTCATGGCAACTTAATGGTGTCTTGTCATCTCTCTGTGAAGCTGTTACAGAATTCCTTTGGTGGCAGGAGAAACAAAACGGAACTAAACTACTTTGGCTTAAAATATATACTTGCTGACAGAGTCTTACATAAGAATTGCAAAAACAAAGCTGGAGAATAGTGAAATGGATCCAAACTAGGAACATACACTGTACAGTGATGGGCTGGTGATGATGTTCATCCTGCCGTTGCTGAGTGTAGAAACAGTTCAAATCTATGCTGGAGGTTTCCATCTGGAACTCAAAAGGTCAGTTGTTTCTTTTGCTGGATATGAGTAATTTGTGATTGTTCTTTTTACTTCCATAAGCCTTCTACTCCTTTGCTTATTGTTCAGTTCTTCCAAGGGTTCGGTGCATAAAAAATACAGACATGCTACGCTTCATGTCTGCCGTTTGTATCTAGGTTTTTTTATTTTTAAGCTGAGGAATCACTTTAAGAGATCACATATGTGATTCTTTAATATTAGTGACTATTTAAAAAGTCATTTAGTATGTTGGCATATTTAGTGCAATAAGTGAGGCTAAATACTTGTTTGTATCGGTTATGTGCAGAGTCCTAACTGTCAATTGTTAGAGCGTATGTAAGAAAAACTTTCATAGATTCATAGAATGCCAGGTTGGAAGGGACCTCAAGGATCATCTAGTCCAACCTCAAGCGTAGTTTCGGTGAGATGGGCCAGCACCCTGTCAAGATGAGTCTGGAAACTGTCTAATGTTGGGGAATCCACCACTTCCCTTGGGAGACTGTTGCAATGCTTAATGGTTCTCATTGTAAAAAACTTTCTTCTAGACTCCAACTGGAATTTCCCCAGGAGCAGCTTGCAGCCGTTGCCCCTTGTATTTTCCATGCGACTCCTTGTGAAAAGGGAGTCTCCTTCCTCTTGGTAGCCACCCAATTTTCAGGGATACAAGGTTATGGTCCAAAGCACTGTTCTACATGGATCATTTTGATACACAAGTCCTTCAGATTTATACAATGCTCCACTGTGTGTGTTTGACAGCCATAATTCTACCCCTGCATATTAAAAAAGTAATCATAGAATCGTAGAATGTATTGGGTTGGAAGGAGCCACTGAAGGCCATCTAGTCCAACCCCCAACATACAGCATGCATCCATCCATCCATCCTAACATACAGCAGTGAAAGAATGGGACTACATCCACGTTCTCTCTTAGAATCATAGAATTGTTCTGGTTGGGAGAGACCTTCAAGATCATCAAGTCCAACTGTCAGGTCATCACTAAGCCACATCCCTCAGCATCACACTTACATGGCTCTAAAATCCCTCCAAGGATGGGATCTCCACCCCTGCCCTGGGCAGCCTGGTGCAGGGCTTGACAACCCTTCTGGGGAAGACATTTTTCCTCATGTCCAACCTAAACCTCCCCTGGTGTAACTTGAGGCCACTTCCTCTTGTCCTGTTGCTTCTTCCTTAGGAGAAGAGACTGACTTCCACCTCACTACAACCTCTTTGCAGTAGTTGTCCAGAGCGAGAAGGTCTCCCCTGAGTCTCCTTTTCTTCAGGCTAAACGACCCCAGATCCCTCAACCGCTCCTCACAAGTCTTGAGTGAGGGGCCCAACACTGACACCAAGATTCAAGGTGTGACCTTACCAGTTCTCTGAGTACAGGGGGATGATCCCTGTCCCAGTCCTGCTGGCCACACTAGTGCTGATACAAGCCAGGATGCTGTTGGCCTTCTTGGCCACCTGGGCTCTCAACCAGCACTCTCAGGTCCTTTTCCACCAGGCAGTTTCCAACCACTCTTCCCCAAGCCTGGAACATTCCTGGGGTTCTTGTGACTCAAGGGCAGGACCCAGCACTTGACCTTGTTGAACTCATCCCATTGGCCTTGACCCATTGATCCAGCCTGTCTAGGTCCCTCAGTAGAGCCTACCTACCCTCAAGCAGTTCAACACTCCTGCCCAACTTGGCATTACCGCAAACCGATAGAAGGTGCCCTCGATTCCCCCTGTCCAGATCATTGATAAAGAGAGGGAGAGCTCATTCCTTCAAGGCAAACGTGAGAATAGTGCCACAGCTGCCTGTCCCCATAGATATATGGGTCACAATCCCCATAGATATATTGGTCACAAGCAGATTATCCAGCCACAAAGCGTCCATAACCTCCGATGTGACTGGGAAAAAGAAGAGTTTTCAGCAGTTGCTGTACAAGAGTGACTAATGCCTGTATGAACTCGAGCCAAACATGTTGTAACTGCTGATGAGCTAATCAGCATAAATTTTGGACAGGAAGCAGGATGGGGATAAATAAAGTTGTAAATATCTGTCCAGTCTGAAATGTAGAGTGAGCAAGAGGTGGCTGTTAGGGGACTGGAGGATATACCCGTCTATTAAAAAAGGTCAGGACTGGTGATCTAATGATATTTTCTACTTGAAAATCCATTTGTTCCTCTATTCTCAGCCTCTCAAAAGGAGGTGTTTCTTTTCTCCTCCTCTCTTTATTCCTTCCTTTCTTCTCTCTCGTGTTACGAATGCCTGAAACTTGTGTGCTGTCCAGTAGAAAGCCCTTTTATTGACGGTAAGCTGAAGATGCCGTTATGTTTAATTTCCGAGGAGTATTTTAGAAAGGGAGGATTTTCTTTAGCTAAAATAAGAACCTTGCAGTTTTGTCCGTATTACTGGTCTATCCATTCCTATCAGGAAAAATGGGTACACAGAACGCATCACGGTTATCTCAGAAAAGCTCGGAAGGCACGCAGCTCCCGGGAACTTCATGTTGGCAAGGCCACGCTTATAGTGACATCTCTGAGAACTCTACTTTCTTCCTTTTCGTTATTCAGAAGAAGAAATTGAAAAGTCCTAAGGGAAAAAAAAATCTTGTTGAGCCCTTTCAGGGCCTGTTTTTCGGGCAGTTAATATGCGTTTTCTGTCCGTTGCGATTCCAAAGCAGTGGAGGTTAATAGCAGCAGACAAAACACGTTCTTCGTGTCACTACATTTCTACTTGGAATTAAACCAGCAAGCGCTTAGGTGAATTTCCAGCATCTTGGACTTGGATTAGCTAAGGTTTTCATACTGATTTGCTTTCATTTCTAATACTGATTATGGGAGGTTAAGGAGAAAATCATGCATGCAGAGGGGCTTTAATTATTTGGCCATGAGCCAAAAGCGATGCCATTTTTGCCTTGTGGTTTATACCCTTTCGGTATTTTCGGAATAGCCTTTTTCAGCGTGCGCCTGCGGTACGGCCTCCTTAAGAACTTTGGTTTGCGACCTTGTTCTTAAAACTTAAGAACTGACGTTCTTAAATCGTGTGTGAATGCGCAAGTGGGTATGACCATTCATGGACACATTTTAGATAACACTTGGAGCATTATCAAAAGGTGGAGGAGTGTCTTTAAGCATCATCTTTGTGCTTGTGGAACCTTGTCAGACTTTTCTGAACTAAGTGCCTGGAAAATCATGACGTGTTCTTCAGGAAAGTTCCTTTTTGTTGTGTTCTTTTTCATGGTCGTATTACAGGATCACCTTATTAGGCCTTTACGACTTTTTAGGACCAGATGGCGATAAAAATTGAGAACGTCATGAAAAAGCAAGAATCTAGGGGCTGAGAACTTAAGGAAACCAGAATTGTGGGTCTCAAGCCAAACTTTGGAACGTGAGCAGTGCTGCCGGTCCAGCTGCCTAGACCCAAGATCCCAATGGCTCCTGTGCCTCAGCTTCTCTGTTCACTTAGGAGGATTCTTCACAGCATCATAGTCTTCCACTAAACTCCCCGTTATAATAGCGGATATGTTGAGCTTTGAAGAGTTGAACTGGCAAGACTTTCACATCTTCCTTAGTTTCAAGGCAGCCGTTGAAACTGAAGTGTCTCTTTTCAGCATGCTGACACCTGCGGTAATGTTCTGGGATAACTGGAGATTCAGCAGCGTGCAAAAATATATCAAAGCCTGGAAAATTTCAAAAGAGAATATTGGACGTTGTGACTTTTCTGCCTCTGAAATGTTTAGTGAAGCATTTGGAGGCGTGGGGAGGGGAAGCGTGCTGTCTTTTTTTTTTTTTTAATTATTTTTTTAGAGTGGGAATGGTTTAAAGTCAGGAGTACCCATCTTGTTTTGGAGGTAGGCTGCCCGTAGGTCTTATTTAATATAAACCATCAAACTGGTAACATTAGTGCCCATATTTTGTTTTTCCTGGAAAATAAACACCACTGTTTCAAGCTATACAGATGCTAACGCCTTTGAAAACAAAAAAGCCAAAACATGTTGTCGCGGTCGGGGCGCAAGCGATAGTGGGTCGGTTTCCCACACATGTAAATGCTGATAAAATTTTTAAAATTACATGAGAGAAATGCGACATAAAATGTGAGCCAGTTTTACATCAGTGGCCGGCTTCTTGGGATGAGGAGTTTGGGTTTTTTTATATTTTTATTTAACCAGATAGTAACTTCTATGCTGTAAAGGAATCTTGGAGCCAAATTCTCTTTCTGAATGTCTTTCTACCCAGTAATTGAGACTTCTTTGTGAAGAATGATATTGAAAAAATTGTCACACCAGGCCTGCACATCTGGTTCTCATTTCAAAACAACTTATTTTACTCTAAGCCTCTACTTTTTTTTTCCTCCTACCATGAGATTCTCTTTTTTTTTTTTTTTTTCCCTTCAGTAAACAGACACAAATAAAAAGATTGCTAATAAAATGAGTTGCTGTGTATCATTTACACAGAAGGGTTTAACAATACATTAATTTGTCCCCATTGCGATAATGGGCATCCGCACATTCATTTGTTCTATTAAAATGCCCTGATGTGAAAAATCGGTTGTAGCTCTGGCTCTGTAAAATGGAGACAGCAACCGAGGTTAC
The DNA here is from genome assembly GCA_033124195.1 of Coracias cyanogaster. Classification (NCBI taxonomy): domain Eukaryota; kingdom Metazoa; phylum Chordata; class Aves; order Coraciiformes; family Coraciidae; genus Coracias; species Coracias cyanogaster. Next base: position 25,540 of record JAVSBS010024316.1, read on the forward strand.
AGCATCAAACTGAGAGATTTACATCTTTCTGGCTCTTTTTATTGCTGCTTTGCTGGTTTTTTTTCTGCTTGAGAGAATTAATTGCTGCATAGTGACATGTCACTGAATGACTGGATAGTGACACATTTATTCGCAGAAAAAGTTGGTGAGGGATTTTTTACATCTGTGGTCAGATAGTAACTAATTTGAGATCAATAATAACAAATTATAGCATCTCTCCAGTATTTTCCTCCTGTAAAGCTGTTATTCAGAATGATCGCATTGGTGCCAAGCAAAGAGAATTGTTCAGAACCGAAGAAGCAAACTCATGCCAACCACGGGCCTTTGACTCTGCTGGACATGATTAAATAGGAGAACATTTCCTTTCCGTGCAGCAAGAAATTGGGCACTTACTGAATCTGGAAACAATTTTTAGAATTATTTTGTGCCAATTGGGTGTCTGGACTGGCTTTATTCCTGATGACCAGCAGAGTATTCCTGTGTCGTCTCCTGGTGTAGGCGTTTGAGATGAATTTGATTTTGACCCCTTCTTTTTTTTTTTTTCTTTTTGAGGTGTGTTCAGTGGCTACTGAACAAATATATGGCACATGACATCCATCAGAGGACAGCAGTTAGTGAATTTGTGTAGCGAAGGTGAGATGTGGGGAAGTGAATGGTGTTTATCCCTTTTGTGGTATTTACTGTAAAATTTTAACCTTCTGAACTGGGAAATAAAAGTCCCTGAATGTAACAAACTGTTCTTTCAATTGCTGTCTATGTTAAAGGGTTTCCCTGCGGTTTGTGCTGCCTTTAGTGGTGCCACCACTGCTCAGGTAGCACACCGAGGGATGCTG
>JAVSBS010024316.1:43457-53858 GCA_033124195.1 Coracias cyanogaster
GGGCCCGGCACATGCATGACCTCTAAACTGGAAAAATACTCTTGAAGGTTGTGCTAAAGCGCTTTTGTTTTCTGACAGATATTTTTATTTTGGGTGGTTGTCTGTGTTAACATACAGTAAAATGTTTATTGTAATAATGGTAACATGTGTGATAAAAAGTTTCACAAACTAAACATCTAGTGTTCTCTTTATTACTGTGTTGCTTTTTGACACAAATTGGAATCTGTCACAGACGTTGACATTTAAAGTAAGAAATTGAGCATGTGCACGTAGAAATGAAACTAATATTCTTTATACCCGGAGCTCCGTGCATCAGAATTGACATGATCAAGCAATTAAAGCGTATTTCCTAAATGAGTTTTTGGTCATACGAGAGAGGAAATGGCCTCTTGCGTTTGTGGAGGTGTCTATGGTCTGGATTTTGAAGGTGGTGGGAGCAGTCAGTATCTGCCAAGCTGCAAGGAGGAAGCACGAGGACGAGTGAGAGCGATGCCAGCACACGGGCCGTGTGTGTCTGAGCGAGACAAGCATGGGGTCCCATCGGAAACCTCAGCTGTGCTGGCCTGGGGACGGAGAGGGTGGTTTGAGAAGGGTCTGGAGCTTGTGGAAACGCTAGGTAAGCTGAGAGCATTCGTTTTCAATGTTCGGAGTTTGAGGGGCATAGAGGAGCTGAGAAGAACAGCCAACCCAAGCTGCAGGCAAAGAGGCAGTGGGAAAATGTGGCTTTAGAAACAAAGGACTTCCATTTGGCTTTTGTCTCCAGCATCGCCAAAACTCGGTCACGGTTAGTGTAATTAGAAGGGATGATGAAATCTAAATTCATAACAGCGCTGTGCTGGGCTGCTGCAAAGTCTTTTTTTTTTTGGTGTCAGTTAAGAGTTCAGTGGATGCATATCACGTCCATTTGATCATTCCGTTAATCTCAGCTGTATAAAATTGGCTGCATTTTAACATTGCTTCATTAACCCGGTGCGGAGTCTAGTGTGACAGCCAGTAACTTTTTCTGCACAGCTGCATTCCTTCGCTTTATATCAAATCTGTAGTACTGCAAAGAGGTTTCCAAACTATTATTATTATTATTTTAACAGCTGGTTAATTACAAATTATTTATTGGGCTGTTAGCGTTAGCTGAGCAGTCATCATTTGCTCTTGTTACCGTGCTGCAGAATTAGTGTTATGTACATTAACGTGTTAGTAAATCTGAATGAGAAATGAGCAGTTAACTGATGATGAAAGGCTTTTAAGTTTTGAAATAGTCTTGCAACATTTGTCTCTTACAAGCAATACTATAAAAAGCAAATATGTAATGGCAGAAATCGTTCTGGAGTTTCATTTGACGACTCTTCTGTAATGTGACTCAGGAATTTAGTTATGTAAAAATATGACTAAGTCCCTTCTGCCTTTGAGGTACAGACTTGGATGAAATCCATCAAGAGATTGGATTTCAGTAAATTGGAAAAGTTCTTTCCCAGTCTTTTTAACTTTGAATTTGGGACCAAACTACATCAAAAGCTGAAATAGGTTCCTCATCGAACTCTTCCATGATCAGGTGGGGTTTTTTTTCTCTTCAAATAGTGTCTGATTACTAAATGAAGCTCTCGGCATTAATAAATCATTCCCCTGCAGAATAAACCCTATAATTTTTCATCTCCGTTGTCTTTTGTACCTTTTGAAGTATAGCTCTCAGGGCTGTGCAGTGAATCCCTGGGTAGACAGAGCAAAGAAAGTAAAAAAGAATCCAGGTGCTTACCACATAGTTTCTTGGGGTGACATGCTTGACATAAGCCAGAGTGTTTGAAAGTGATGTATTAACTCCTGCTAACAGTGCGCTGCGCTTATTTTTCTTTATGTAATGAAAAGTCAAGTGTGGTTTCTGTCCCAGCCTGCCCCGATGACTGGTTTTTTCAGAACGCTATGTGGTGAAATACCTTGGAGACACACCGGCCTGTGCACTTGGACTCGCAGTGAGCGTAAGCAGGTCGGGGAGCGGCGACGAGGCTCGTTGGGAGCTGCCCGAGCACCGTGCAACAACCGCCCCGCCGCACGTGCCTCTCCGGGGCGGTCGCTGCTGGCCGTGCCTCCGCCCGACCATCCGCAGGAGTGTGCAGAGCCAGCCGGGCGGAGAGGGTTTGCTGCTCTGAATGTCACAGGCCCACGCGCCAAACCTGGGTTACAAGTTGCACTGGCGTAGATTAGCTTTTAATTTCACATTCCGGGCTATACAGAGCACCGCGGAATCAAAATCTTAAACTGCTTCCAGTCCGGTTGTCCTGCGTGTCTTTAGAGATGGACGGTAGGAGGGAGGAATGGAAACAATCCCTCACCAATATTATTTGTTAGCGGCAATTGGGAAAAATCTGTTTGCCCACAAAAAAACAACAGCTGGAATTGATCTCGTCTTGCAAGTTTTCCGCTAATTTTTCTTGCTGCATCCCACCCAAAGGTATTTTTAAAACTGTTTGGACAATGACAGCTCTTGTTCCCTCCCTCGCACTTATCACTGACCTAGTCACAGACGTTACTGGACAAAGCACCATTATTATTTTTTTCTCTTAAATACTTGGTTTCCCTTTTGCACTGGTGATTGTTTTGTTGTTTGGGGGGGATAGAACTATTTCATTCATGGGCCACAAATGTTTTCTTTTAAGTATTCGAAACATCTCATCCTTCTATTGTGTTTTGCCAGTTCACTGAAAAATGCTCCAGCCGTATTCCAGTCCAGTTTTCTTTAAGCCTGTTGTTTTAAAAATTTTCTCAGTATTGGCTTAGTTTTCCAAGATGTATCATCACTGCCATTTTAGCAATGACGTTCTGCTGTCTCATCTACTTACTTCAGTCCGATCTGTAGTTTACTTTGTATTTAACGTATCATAACACTTTTTTCTCTCATGTCTACGTCACCCATCATTTCTCTGGTTCCTACCTTTTTGCATTAGCTTCCAATATCTACTGTGCATCATCTGGATGTTTTCAGTGTGCATCTGTGTGATTTGGAGCAAAACTGCCAATATTTTCAACTTTCAGATTTACAAACTTACTTCATGTTATCTGATGGTAAATTCTCTGAATGTACAATTCTAAATTCACATTACATTTGCATTACTATGTTATAATAGTAGTAGTATGTTGACACGGGAAAGCTTCTAAACAATTGTCATTTCAATAATGGACTTGGCTTTCTCTTGGAATGCCATAGAAAAATGCTCTTTGTCAATGGTCCTTTTTTGCACTTTCCCGGAGCAGATTGTTGCGTTCAAAAAAACGCAGACTTTTTCTTCCATCCTTTTTTTCTTTTACAATAATCTGGGTCAATAAGTAACGCGGCGTTTATTCCCTTTCTGCTTGCAGTACAACTGCGACTTGAGTGAATGCCATCAGTATTTACTGTGAAGCTGTTTGCTGCTTTATATTTAAATTTAGTTGGGCTTGTATTTAAATCTATAAATGTGTTCTTTACAAAGAGTGGTGCTGAAGAACAGGCCCAAGCGCATCGCTGCTTCAGTCGCTGTATCCAGTCCCCGTGAGATGCCGCGTGCTGTCTCCTGCAGTCCCAGCAGCATCTCCTTGCCTTGCTGGTTGTCTTTTTTTACCTCTAAAGTCAATTTAGCAGTCTGCTTGATTTGCCCTTCCTCTTGTACAAACATGCGTCTTCCAATAGTTGTATTCCCACGGAGCAGCAAGCAGCTCCCAGTTCCTGTTTGTCCTGACTGGTGGGTATCAGGGGGAATTTCACACTTGGTTTGGGGCCATATTCTTCCAGTCCGTTGGCCTTCCTCACCTTGCACGGCATGCGCCTGGAGTACTGTTCTACTACACATCTCTTGCCATGCCCTGGTACTTCCTAGTTGTGACAATTAAACACCAAAAGTCACATTTTAAACACTAACTTTTATCTAGAAAAAGCTTTTTTTTTTCCTCCTTATCTTTCTTCTGCCTGCCCCAGATCAGTATTCGATCTAATGTCATTTTGTGGGCTCCTAAGGGTGATGAAGACGATCCGCATAACAATACTTGCTGCCTTAGGTGCAGAGCAACCTCTGTCTTTTTGGTTTTTTTAATGTTCTATCAGCATTGACCAACACAAAATGTCTGCCCTCGCTAGCGGTGAGTTCAGGCGGGAGTTGGTCTGTCTGTTGCTGGCCCCTCCGTTTTCTGCCAAGACGTTGTATTAGGGATTTCTATGCATTTTTAATGGTACATTTTGTGTGTGCCTCTGAAATAATTCTATTATTTCACCAAATTTCCATGAAAAGAAGGGAGCACGTGAAAAAGCCGGACTAAATCTGTCGTGTTGCAGTTAATGGAGTCTTTTGTATTAAAACTGTTGTCGGCCTCTTAGGTCACGTCTTTTGTTCTTTTGTTACAAGCTGGGGCATGTTGGCATTAAAAACAATTCCCATCTAGGTTTTCACCCCCCCACACAGAAACAAAAAGGTGAAAGAGCCCCTTCTGTTACTGACTGTTCACGTGCCCAGCTTGGATCTCTCTACATCTTTATACATGGAGCAGGATAGCGAAGGAAGGGAAACACCAGAGAGAAGTTTGTCGTTGTCGTTCTCACCATTGACACGTTTGAAATTGAGTTTTTATCTCTGGCAATTAAGTATCTCTTCACAGAAGAATACTGGAAGTTCTTGGAATGACAACGATAGCAAGCCACCAGCCAAATTTTCCCTGGCTAAGCAGTGACAAAAACTGCCAGTTGAGCTGAGTTTTATGTGGTGTTTCTCCTGACAAGAGCTACTGTTTGCTCTGAGATCATCAAAACTTACTTCAGCTCGGATTCAACATGAGATTTGAATTGTTGCCCAAGTGAGGATGTTACGGAACGCTGATCGGATCATAGCTGAAGTTGTTCGTCTTGAAATTTTGCAATTAAATTAAATTTGATGCTGGTTTATTAGTGATTTTAGCAGAATGTTCAAATGCAAAATGAAAATCAGATGTTCTTCATGGAAATAGGGAAGTCCAGACAATGGCTATTGTATTTAGGTTACCAGACTTGTGTTCTTTTTTTTTTTTTTTTTTTTAATGTCATTGTTTATGTTGTAGGCAAGTCTTTGCTCATTTAAGGAATGAAACTATTCGCTTAAAAACATTTTTTTTAAATTTGTATCCCAAAATACTTCTCTGGAGTTACATAAAAAATCAGATCCTCTGGAAATTCATTGCCCTCATGAATGGACTCCTAGTGAGGGAGGAATTTTTATGACTCCCTTAAAAAACAATTGCAAGCATTCCACAAACAAACAATACATTGATTTGGGGGGACATTTTAATGAGTGTTTTATAATAATTTGTTCTCCGCTGTTTATTTCAGTGTGGTATTTTGTGATTTTTAACTTAATTACGCTAAGGATTCTTGTAGCAGTGGAGAGAGTAGAGCTTTGGAGCGTGAGTCAATGCTGATCCAATTAGCAAGTGCAGATAGAGGACCAAATATGATATTATTTCATTGGTGTCCATGGGTTCTGGCAGAAGAGCCACAATAGTTCAGCTACGTAGGCCAGCTGCTGTCTTTCTACTTCTTTTTTGCATTTTGCAATTATTTTGCCCGTTCTCATCTTTTTTTCCTCATTTAGTTTTTTTACGCTGTATTTTTCATCGATAATTTTCACGTGTAATTTTGTCTCCTTTTGTTTTTCTTGCTTCTTCCAGGGCTGTTTTTGATGAAGAATCAACCGTAATAAAAAGTACGTTGATATTGGTTTTTCCTACCCTGTGTGGAAACTACTGCAAGTAACAAGGTGTATTTTACTGGCACAAGAAACCAGTGCACTGTGACAGCAGCAGCCCTGATGTTGTTGATATTGCAGGAGTTTTGTTGGAAAAACAGGGGGTAAAGGGGAATTAGAATCATTGCTTGCTCATTGCATGCCCGGAAAACCTCCCGTTATTGCTTTTGGGCAAGTTTTACTTTCTCTACCGCTAAATGTGCAAATAATCCAGGAGATCCCGTGGAGATCCTGTTATCACCAGACGTACCATTTTTCATTCCCGATCGCGACCGGTTGCTGCAATATTTTATTTCTGCGATTGATTCATGTCGCTAATATTTCATTAACCCCGAGTGAGCTCACAGGGAAATTCAGAACCTGTTAGAAATGGAAAAGCGTTACGCAGCCGGTATGTACCTGGTGGTTCAAACAGGTTCAGCCTTCCTTTCCCCTCGTGTCAAACCTGCCTATGGCATTTACAGTCTCAGCAAGTTCTTCTCAACTCCTTTAATCGATTGGGTAGAGTTGAGAACGACAGAAACTTTGCCGTGCTGCGGTGCCCTGAGCAGGCCAGCAGACCTTATTCTGTGGCTGGGAGCAGGAGATGGCTTAACAGAGACAACTAAAGCTGGCTTCTCTAGCTGCACGTGAATTACAAGAGTATAACCCGTAAATACGGACACCAGTACAGAGACATTTTGCAGGTCCTTCTCCGTTTCAGGGAGCTTGGCAGTCTTTCCAAGGGTACTGCTGTTGGCAAATGATAAGATGGAAAAATAAGATGAAAGAAGCAGTGGTGTCCTTCCAGCTAAAACTATCTTAAGCAAAAAGTCCCTAGGTGCAAACACAGACTGCTTCCTGGCGCCCCAGGACAGCACCGGGATAGCATCAGGATGCAGAAATGACAAACCAAGCCCTGATGTTCACAGGAAAAGGAAGGGAGCGAGATGCTGTGACTCTAGACGCTGGGATTCACCCACTGTCTCGGTTTCAAAGATTCCTCATTTTTCCTGCCTGAATCAGTATTCCTAACTCATGACAGTGGTTTGTGTCATGGTTCAGCACTGGCTTGGCCTCAGGAAAGAGATTGAAGAAGTGGGTGGAAGCATGAGAACAAGAATTAGTAGGTGAAGAAAATGGGTTCTTGTTAGGTGCTTTTAGGAGGGTGAAACGTTGCTGGTTTGGGGTAAGTACAGGCTTAATGAGACTCCGTGATTTCTAATCTATTAATAGATTTCACAGATGTTTTACTTCACCAGCATAAAAAATCCTCTACAAAAGATAAGGATTTTCATTATGGAGGAGCTGCGAAATCATCTTCTCCCTGCGCTTCTCCGCTCTGGTGTCTGTGTAAAGCTCACAGGGGCAGAAAGAGGGGCATTAAACCCCCCAGCCTCTTACCGCTGTCATGCTCTATTAAAACCCGTGTATTTACTACTTCGTTGCTAACGAGCGATTTGGAAGGATTTAGAAAGCCTCCCTAATTTGCTGGCTATGAATGCCCTTGATAGCCGCCAACCTCATTGCGACTCCTGGAATGTGATGCTGTCAGGAGCCCTTCGGCACACGGCCCGTTCGCATCCAACGGCAAGTCCGTGGTGATGAGCGGTCCCTTCAGAGAAAGGGGCAATCTCACATCCTCTTTGCGGGCTGGGAGGTGAATCGGGGCAAGCTACTCTGACTAATTAGCGTGTCAGCCGTTCCAAGTGGATTAAAGGAGAGGAGAGCAAATTGAAACCTGGACATCATCTATATTAATAACCCAATACTGAAACTAAGGCCGCCTTCAAGTTTCTGTTGCAGCAGCTGCAGTACCCAGCTGTATCTGAAAACTGTGTGTGTACTAATCTGAAATTGTTTGTCACTGAATTTTGCAAACCCCTGTAAGATTTTATTATGTAACTGTCCAAATATTTTCCCAAAGGAACGCTGGCAGAATAGATGCTGCTAAACCGTTCCACGCTTCTGTCATAAGTTAGAGGAGAAGACAATTACCACAGAGAAAGCAACACAGTCACGTTGCCTTTTCCTCCAAGTTCTTCACCGTACAAAATGAACGTGCAACCTCCGTTTGAAATAATTAGCAGCGGTTTGCTGGGGGAATTTTGGTACTTTCATGTTGTACTAGCTTTTGATCAAAATTTCCCTGCACTGCCTTGTGTAATTCTGGCCAGCTGGATTAAAAGGTTCTCTTAATCTTAAATACAGATTGTAACTCTTTCTTTTGGAGCGCGCTGCCATAAAATGCTGGCACGTTTCCAGCTTTCTTCATTAAAGCTTGCTTTATTATGGTTTTTCGGCCATTAAATGATTGTTGTGCACAATGGGTACTTGATTATAATTTGCTGGAACTGGGAGTCGGTTACAAGAGTAATCCAGTTCTGTAATGTAAAGAGAGCATGTTTATACCTGCCAGGATCTCCTGCAAGTTACTAAGGGGGAGGGAAAAACATGAGTTGAAAGGCAACAATTTCTGCTAATAAGACATTGAAGCGTTTCTAACGTGGCAGCGTTTGGCGCTGTGTTGTGGCAGGGTGACTTGCTGCACGACAGCCGTGTTCAGCCCCAAATGTGTGGTTGTGACAAGGATTAAAGGACAGTTTCATTTGTCATAAATCTTCCCCGGTCTCTTATGTCTTGTTTTGGGTTTAGAAAGGAATGTGTGTTTCTGGCAGAAAAGGAGCAGTCAGGGATCCTTGAATCCTCTCCAAGTTTTGTCTCTGCTCTTGTATGGGTTTGGTCAGGGAGCTCTATCGCACGTGCATTGTTTTTCCACCTGTAATGCTTTGAAAAATGGTGAGAAAATTGCTAGTTTTAAAGTGACTTTAAAAGTGAGCATCTATCATTTCTTTTGTATTTTGGCTGTGGTGGAATTGAAAGAAATGTAAACTTGTCTTAGTTGCGAGGTTGAACCCTTAGGGACAGGGAATAGCAGGTAATAGGCCTGACGAGTTTTCTACTGGCTGAGAACTAGAGAAATGCAAACAATGTGTGGATTTCCAGTCAATTCCTGTCTTGAAATTAACTATTAGTCTGCAGTGTAATCAAAGAAGTCAAGTCAGAACTTTACTTCTTCAAGTATTCTTTCTCTTGATCTATCCAATTTGGGCCTTGGGGCCTGAAACGGGTGGTGCTGTAGGCTGTGGACGGAGCAAGGTGGAACAAATCAGTGAAGCCTGCAGACTTTAAGTGCTCTTTCCACAAAATCTAATCAGACTTGGTGATGATGTAATCAGGGGTTTTCAGTCTTGCTAAACAAGTGGGGAATATGGACTCGAATACAAACAGTACTTCATCATTTTCTGTCTTGACTCGGTGTTGTGAACTCACGTGTTCTACTGAGCGTACAACTGAAATGTGGAAGTCTTTGGAGTATAGTTTGAATAAGTTGGAAATTCAGAGTTACCTGATAAATCCCTTCTCTTTTCATACAAATCTTTTATGAGGTTGTGGGGTTTTTTTAATACATTTGTTGATTTTGGAAAGAGTGAAGGCGTTTCTTGTGAATCTCATCTTCTCAATGGCAAGGCCTTGCACTTCCTCTGCCAAGAGTTTATTTCATATGTACTCAGTCCAGTTTTCTTTTCACTTATGTGAAATAACAGTTTGGCAAGTGGTAAACAAAATACATGCCACGAAGAAAAGAAGGCTTGTGTTTTTTTCAAAGTGAAAAGATTTGTTTTATGAAAGAATCCTTTAATTGATGTGAATAATTAAAGCTAAAATAAACAAGATCTTACAAGAGGTTGCATGGTAATTATGTAACTTTTAAGAAACGAGTTCATGGCAATGCAGTATTTTCACTTTGCTAGGTTTTTCTTGGAAAAGTGCAGTACCATGTGATGCTATACCACTGTGTGTGAGAGTAGTTTGCTGGTACAAAATCCAAACATCACAAAGCAATTTCCAAAGACCAGATTTTTATCAGTTCCCTCTTATGGAAGAGAGCAGAAGGGGCCTTACCTGAAGCTTGCCCACTGGAACTCCAGTTTAACTTCACCGTAGGCTTTCATGCAGAGCCACTGCGCCCTCCGGTATGACCCAGAAAGGATTTACTTTTGAAGGAAGAAAATTACTTCTAGGACTCAGTCAGTAATCAGAGCATTGCTTGTTACAACTGTGAGGAAAACTGGCTACAGGTATTTGTTTCAGTAAATATTTGGCACGGCTTTCGTTCACTGTGGCCCACGCGAGGCTTCTTTAGCTCTTGTAAACCGAGAATTGGTGCTCCGTTGGTACTCAGAGGAATGGTGACAAGAACGCCTCACTCCTCTTTCCTAATCCTCTTCGCTTAGCAGTGTTTTTAAGAGGTATTAGAAGATGACAAAGAGAGATTCCTTTTAAGGCAGTAGGTAAAGTACACGGCACAGACACGTGAATTAAATTTTTCCAAGAAGAAGAGTGTAGCCAGTGGGCCCCAGCGCATGTGTACTATGACACTGGGCAAATGACATCTATTTCTCCTGTCTTCCTAATTTTTGTCTATATCTCTCTTAGTGAAGTCCTTTGGAGCAAGTGTTCAATTTCTCTACAAGGCAGAGTGGGATTCTAATCTTTCTGAAACAAGACTTCAGATCACAGAAACATAGAATCATAGAATGTTAGGGGTCAGAAGGGACCTCTGGAGATCATCAAGTCCAACCGCCCTGCAAGCAGGACCAGAGAATCTAGGGCAGGTCACACA
>JAVSBS010024316.1:56121-67722 GCA_033124195.1 Coracias cyanogaster
TCAAGGCCAGGTTGGATGGGGCTTTGAGCAACCTGGTCTAGTGGGAGGTGTCCCTGCCATGGCAGGGGGGTTGGAACTGGGTGATCTTAAAGGGGCATTCCAACCCAAACCAGTCTACGATGTTTCCAGTTAGCTTCTTTACCACCTATTTCAGCACTGCTCCTCTTTCTGTACCTGATTATAAATGCATATGGCCCTGATTTGGCACGGGCGGTTACACTGCCAATAACATCACAAAATACAGGGAATTAAGTGATATTTTGGTTCCTTTTAGTGCTGGAATGAATCTGTCGATCTAGAATTTTAGCAAATAGCAGGAATGTTTTCATAGTGAAATAGAGGATCTTGTTGCTAATTAAGGTCACTCCTATGCGAATGTTTGCGTGGTTTTGGAAAGTCTTTCACGCAGAGCCTTCTACCACAAGCCCTTTTCTCTCACAAAGAATTTCTGAGGGACTGTGCCTACCTGAGGGTGTTCTTTCAAGCTTTGTTGTTGTGGTGCGTTGATAATAAAGTCAAGTTTTAGTCATGGTCTTTTCACTAATTTTCACAAATTAGTTCTTTCCACGGTGCAGACAGGGTGAACCTGCTCCTGTTCCTCATGTTTAGTTGAGGTATTTGTAGTAATTCAAATAGTTCAAGTATTCCAACGCTCAAATTAGAATTTAGCAGTATTTAGTGGTATTCCTCTTTTACGTGATAAGTTACAGTTAGTGTAGTTACTATGCAGTCATTGTCCTTTTTTAAGGGCTGCATTTTTAATAATTCAAAACAATGACATTGTTTTTTTTACAAAACACAGCTCCATATGATTTGCTCTGCTGAAATGGGAAAGGAATTAGAATCGATGACATCTGAAGTACGTATATGACACTTACAGAGCTGTTGTGTATTTTTGGAGATGAAGGATTAATTTGATAAGTGAAGCCTCTGGGGTGTTTCTCAATATCTATAAGAATTTTCACATTAGGATCTTCGCTGAGATCTTAAACTCCTTGAAGTTCCTCAATGCCAGTCAATGTCTTTACGTTACAAATCAGTTCATGTTAACATACTTGAATTTTGACAGAAATTCACATATTCACTGCTTGAAAGCTATTGCTTGTGCAGCAGATTTTTCCCAGCTATCCTCAGGAACTTCTCTTGGGAAAATAAGAGAAATTCAAACTTAATAAACAAGTATGTAGGTAATACAAAATTTGATTTTTAGTTACCTTGTGTTACACGTGGCACTTCCTCAGCTGTCACGTCTCAAAGGTGATTGGTTTCATGGTGTTCTCACATTCCCCTCTCCACAGGGAGAGGAATAAATAAATAAAAGGCATTGTACCTTCAGCAAATGGGACACCCTGTTCTGACTAATACGGCCGCTGGCTAATGCCGTTTCTTACAGAGCTCTGTCACGTTGAGCTGACTAGTAGAGAAAATAAGCAACTTAAGCAATGAAGATGTAGGTAATAAATTAACTTTGTATTTGTGCTTTGTTGTGTTTTGTTGCTACGGAAGAGATTCGAAAGATCAAAATATGAAAGTGGTCTTGGAAGTGGCTTAAATCTGATTTTCTCCGTTTAACAGTCAAATGTCTTTCTCATTAAAATCCTCATATTTGGGTATTTGAACTGTGGGATAAAAATAACTACGTGCAAATTTGGACAGTGGCTTTTGTATGCACTTACCTCCTAAACTACGCTAATATGTGGAGCTGCGTCTGGCATTATTTTGCTGCTACTATTTGAAGGGAGGTTTTGTTGTTAATACTTCAGCCAAGCTTCTAGGACTTCATGGTTGTGAAGTGTTGTCTCGTGATTTAAGCAACGTATTGCGAGCCTTTAGGATTGCTAGGCAAATAAACGGAATCTGAAAGAAGCAGGTTATCTTGCCCTCTGTGTGCTTCGTTGATACAAGGGACGTCGCATTTTCTGAGGGCTGATGTTGTTAGTCGTCAAATATTTGAGTAAGAGAGAAAAGGGGAGGGATTTGGCTTCTCTTCACAGCACTCTTCCAGCTCTTCAACACAACAGTAGCCCTTGCTTGTCTTTGTTTCCATGGGCGCGTAAGAGTCATCAGAAAGCAATTTAAAAAATACCAACCAAGTAAGGACACACAACTGAAAAGTAAACTTAGTTGCAAGGCCTGCAATGAAGTTATGACCAACTTCCATGGATGTGTCTGGCTGGTGCTCCTGGAGAAGCCATGATGGTGAAGAGACGTCCAGGCGAAGAGGAAGGCAGTGCTTCCCTCCTTCCTCGGTGTTCCTATCCGCTTTGTGTCTCTAGGCGTGCGATTCTGGACTGCCAGGACCTGATCAAGGCTTGTTCTGGTTTGGTTGGGCTTTTTTATTAACGGGCTGACTACCCGTGAGTCAGAACCGCGGCTGTGGCAGCGTGGTCCTCAGGAGTGCGGCGTACAGGTGAAATGATGTGTCGGAGGGGTTGTTTTCATTTTACATCTGGGCAGCTGTAGAGATACTTCTCTGGCAGCATGGCTGACCAAAATGTAGTATATTAGAATATATTTGCATTTATTGGGAAACTCAAGCCTCTGTTGGATGTGGTGTTTTGAAAATTATGAGGTGAAACCTTTGAAAAGACTCAGTAAGAGCTGGGTTTGGGAAATATTTATGCATTCATGCTGTGTTTGTTTTCGTTGTCTTAAATAGAAGAATATTTAGTGATCGGGGAGTAGTTCTTTACTGTGTGCAGGTTGTCTTTTGGGGGATTTTTCCTAATTAAATGTGTTGGATATTTTAATATTTAGAGGAAAAAAAAATCCAAATGTCATACGACTTTAAAGATACTCTTTTTCCTTTGTGGAGGGAAATAAGCTTAAATTGAGAGTGTGTCTTTGTGTGTTTGGACTTGTTAGTCTGAACGAAATCAAACAACCTCCTAACCGTTTGTTTGGACGGAATTTGGCCTTGTAATAAAAAAAAGTAAGATTATACCTGCCTGTAGTGAATGAAACAATAGTATTTGTTAGCGTACTGTTTATAGGGAAGTCACATCTTTGAATAGGTATTGAAACTTGGTTTCTAATGAAGATCAAGGTTAACCTAAAGAAAAGGGGCACTTTGCAAACCAGCTCCGATTATCAGCAGTATGAAGCTGAACAGAACCGATTCTGCCGTTGGGAAGGAAAAACCTTGAGCCACAAGCTTTTTGTACTTGTACAAAGCAAGAGTCTCGGTTGTCATCCGTTCGGCAAAAACGTGGCCGAGAGTCAAGATTTCAATCGCCAGCGCAAGCAGAAAAGTCTTCGCTTGGAGCCAGCTTTTCGTAGAGCTCTGGTTGGTTGGGTTGTAGAATTGGTTCCGTTCCCCGCTGTCACACTTGTATCTAATTCTGCACGTACGGGATTTCATTGCACCATAGTAAAGTGGTCAATCCGACCTGCCTACCACGTGTGCGTGGGATTTTACAGCTGATGTCTCGGAGGTCCTGGATACTTGGGTAAATGTTCATGCTTTTGGCCTTGATTTGTTTCTTGGTGAAGCTGCAGAGCTTCCTTACGAATGGGAGTCATTCTTTAGCGAATGAAGACAGCAACATTAGGCCAGGCTGAGGAGAAGGTTTAAAATGAGATGAGTTTCCTTTCTTACCATCAGACACCACAGTGCTTCCGTAGCCATCTTCCTCCATCTCAAGCGTATTTTTGTTCTTCTTTGAGGGGGGAGAGTGTTCAAGATCTTCCTGCCCTCCTCAAGTACCTGAGGGGAGTGTACGGAGAATGGAGACAGCTTGTTCTTGGCAACACATGGTGACAGGACAGTTGTGGCATGGAAAGTTGTGATTTGATACAAGGAAAAGCATTGTGTGCTTTTTTTGGTCTCTTTTTTTCTCATGAGGGTGGTCAAATACTGGACCAGGGACAGAAAGAGGTTGTGGGATCATCACTCTTAGAGACTGGCAGAATTGAATTGGGCAAGGCCTCAGCCTGGTTTCCTTGACCCTGCTTGATGTGAGGCTTACAGTAAATGACCCTTGGGTGTCCCTCACTCAATTTTTTCTCTAACTCTAAGCAAAAATGTACTAATTCTTGGAGAAGAACACCTAGCATGCATAAATCCACCATGGTGCAAGGTTCTTGTATTTCGCTCAGCCTACACCTCAGAAAGCTTCAGTGTTTAGACACACTTTTTAATTAGCAGAAAGAAGAGTTGCTCTTGATTATATTGCTTAATATTTCAATTTCACTTTTATAAAAATCATGGGAAAGCTTTTTCCTTCCCCAGCTCAAATGGAGTTGATGGCATGGAAGGGTAGAGGGGTTTGCTATGGTGGAAACAAGCTAATTTTGCAGACGGCTAAACAATGAGGAACCTTCTAACTCGGTTGTTTTTAAATACAGGGCATGACATTAGAATTATTCATGAATACTATTTCTGAAATTTGGGACTAGGTTGGAAAAAAGAAAAAGCTACTTTTTGCTACACGTCGTCTTGATTATTCAAGCTGTCTCTGGTCTGACAGACCTACTGTTTTCCCTTGTAACAGAGCTGCTGTTCCTGTTTCTTCAGGACAAACAGTTTTGGGAAATAATTGCTATTCCAAATTAAAAAAAAAACCTAAAAAGTAGTCCAACTGGACAGTGTTGTTCCCATCTCTGTCTTCCTTTTTGAAGAAATGATTTATGCTCATAATTCTAGTGGTTTCTACTGCTAGGAAGGGACCAATAATTTTTGTAACTCTTGCATTTACTCATTAATAGAATATATTATGTATCATAATAGAATATGTTATGTATCAGTACAGGCATGGCAGGACTGCCTGGTCCAGAGCTGACTGTAAGCCTTCCATTCATGCTTGTCATCGATTTTTATGCAAGTTAATAACTATATACCGTGAACTCAAGTTCTGCAGAGGTTTCCCTTAAAAAACCAATGGTGCTAGGCCACATTCTTGTTGGGTTTAGCCAGGTTGTTCACGTGCCGCTGCTTTCCGACACAGTGTGGGTGATAACTGTTGAACAAGACTAAACTGAATAGAAACCACGTTTATCAAGAAGGGTACAAACCCAGGCTTGAACAAGTTGCAAACCTTCCAAAGAAGCCAAAGGACGTTTTGCTATTGACTTTCCATTTGAAAACTGACTCAACTTTTGTGGGTTTGAAGATAAGCTCAACCGAAGAGTCGCGGTTTTGGTTGACTCAGTAGTCGCGTCATTTCACAGGCTGCGTTGGGGTCTACGCGACCTGTGGCACTGCAGTTATGTACTTCAGAACAAATCAATCTTCAGCTGTGCTCAGAACCAGAAAAAGTTCATAATTTAGTGTCTCCAGCTGCAGTGAAAACTTCAGCAACTTCTAATACACGCTCCTGACTTTCTCTTTTGAAAGTGGACGGTTCTAATGTGTTGTGTCTTGTGGAGTGAAGTTCAAGCCGTGCACTTTTGAATTGACAGCTTATCAGCACACCGACCGAAAATACAGCAATTTACGTGTAACCTCCAATGATTAATGTGCGACGTTATTTGGAAGTTTCATACGATGCTACGCGGCGTTGGAACAGTCAGCGAAGTTTAGGAATGATTTGGGAGCGCTTTTGAGTCTCTCTCTCTGAGTCTCACGACATGAATAATTGATAATTGGTTCGAGCTGTGCCTGCTGGGAATAGAATAGGAATGAGATTCCTTTTTCTAGGTTAACTGGGAATGAAGCTTTAAAAAATACAATTGGCTGTAAACTATGCAAGACTTAAGCCATAGGTTTTGTAATCCAACGCAAAAGAGTAAAAAAAGGAGCCTGGATAGTGTGTCCTAGCATATTTCTTTTTTGTTTCTTAGTATGAAACGACTTTCCGTTTACTGGGGAATAACTTAGTTTGTGTGTCTAAATGTAGCATGTGTGCGTATATTAATTTCAGTAATCAATGTATGGGTACGTTAATTTGCTGTAGCTTTTTCATGATCAAGTAAAATGCTGAAAGATTCTCAATTTTCTGAACTGATTTTCAGAACGTGTTGCACTATTGTGCTGTGCACTCTTGAAATATGTAAATCTTAAAACCAACGTGAAAATCAGTGATTTCTGTTTTCCCTGGCCTAGCAATCCACGCAGTCTTTTGCAGGAACCAAATATAATTGACTTTAGCTACTTTAAACCACATCCCTCAGGCTACTAAATTAACTTTTCCATTCAATGAAGAGTTACCCTGACAAGAAGTCCCTCTGTTTCCTGTTCTTAATTCTTGCCTTAACATTAAAGTGAGGTGGTGTGTGTTCCTTCCCAGTCAGAAGACATAGCGCTCTATTCCAGGAAACACCACCCACCGTTGTTTCCAAGGCTTTGCAGATCTATGGCCATTAGGTAATGTAATTGTGATACGGTAATTAAAACCAGAAGTTCTTTTGCTCCCCGCAAAAAAAAAAAGCGGTCTTCTGCTTTTTGTAATACAGCTGCAAATTTTTAAACCAATTTAAATATTCATATGTATAGCATCGTTAGAAGTAGACACAAAAACACATTTAGAAAATCATACGGAAAGTTGAACTGAACTATATCTCAGCATTGTTTGGTGGTTCTTGCTGTGTGACCGGCCGTTAACACTAAATATTCTTAGATGGGATAAAGACAGAGTTGCTATTTTCAGTTAATTCCTTATGAACACAGCCAGCCCTGCAGGTTTTCAGAATCTTCAATATTATTCACTGATTTCTTGCTAACCATCAATCCACAGGTGATAAGTCTATTTTTTTTTCTTTTTTTTTTTTTCAGAGCAGTTTACACCTCTGACAAATTGTTTTTAATTTTGAATTTTAAGTAAAAAAATGTTTTTGGTTAGTTCTCAAATAAAAAGCTTTGCCATAACAAAAAGGAGATGAATTAACTATTAAGAGTAGAGAATATGTGCTGCTCTTTGTGCCGTAATGGAGAGAGCAAGATGTGGAAATGGATATTTATATAATACCTTGAGCTTTCAGAGGACTGGAGAAATTGAAAATCTGGAGAATTCATGCATGTAAATAATCCAGCAAGATATAAACAAGATTGCAAGGAGTGCTGGACTTTGGTTAATCTTTTTTAAAATGTTCATGGCGAGACTTCTCAGAACTCTGAGCTGTTTGCACAGAGCATCTGTGTTCAGCCGATCTCTTCACCTGCGCACTCTGCAAATGCCTCAAATTGTATATATATGAGAATTGTATATATATGAGAATTGTATATATATGAGAAACTGTTGCTGCCTTTTCTCTTTTTACTGGCAGCCCTCAGATATCCTTGCACCACACCTTCTAATTCCATCTGCGATTCTCCAAAACTTTGGAACTAGTAAGTTATCATAGTATCTTGTGTACTAAAAATATAAGAACATGGTGTTAATAAGCCACAGTGGAAGAAAAGCCTTATTTTCCACTTTTAGAAAGTAGTGATAGTAATATCCTCAGCAGTTTTAAAGGGGGTCCTTGTTTTTCGTTGAAGCAATAGAATTAATTTCTGAAAATTAAATATTATAGCTTATCTTGAAAAGGAATTTTTTTTTTCCCAAGGGGAAGACCTTGGTAAGTTCATGAACTTCTTCCAAGAGTAGGATTAAGATCTTGATGTGCCAGATTTATCAAAGACAGTATTCCATTAGTGAAGATGAGAAAGAAAATGTGAATAATGTTTTGGCGGTGCTAAGTCTTTACAAGCTCCCGATTCAAATGCTTGCATTAACAAGAATATTGTATAATGAAATCTGTAGGACATGTTGCAGCGCTGCGTTACCTCTGCCAAGGAGCATCATTGTGCAGCTCAGCTGAAAAGATATGCCAGATACCGAGATGAGTCTGAAAATAAATATTTTGATTGGCCACGTCTTTAAAATGTGTTTCAATTGATTTTTATAAAGACTGGCGTTCGTCCAAAACTGCTGCACAAACACTTTGGGATCTGATCCTTCATCGTTTCAATAAATGCCAAAATTGCAATTGACTTCAAAGAGAGCAGAATTAAGATCTTAGTCACCAAAAGACCCATTCTGATTTTATCTCAGCAGCAGGAGGGTCACGTGTGATGGTTGGTTTGAAAGACAAAAACAAGTACCTGAAGGGATTGTGGCAACCGCACGAGCGAGTGGTCTGGGTTTGAGTCAGCACCGAAGGCGTGTGTTGGTTTGCTCGGGGAACGCAGCCTAGTGTTCAAGATACTGTCTCTCCTTAACTTGCCGTTAAGCTATCAAGCATCAGCAGCTTGCACTTAACAAGCAAACTTCCTTCCGTGTTCCAGTTGTCCAAGTGATTCATGGCTTCTGTGGATCTTTTCAAAATCGTCGTGGCCGTGCTCGGTCTTGCGTATGTGAGGTCGGAACAGTTGGGCTGGTGGTCATACCGCTGGGACAGACTAAAGGGACAAGCACGGCAAGGTTTGTAGAGAAGGTGATATCCTGTGGACTGACATAGTTGGAAAAGCAAAAGAATCTTTTGACATAGAACGTCTGCGTGCCAAGGAAAAGCTGCAACATTTAGGCCGGCTGAAGTGGAATCATTTGCTGTGAGATTGACTGAGTAGTGGTTTCTCCTTGGCTTCGCTGTCATCCGGTCATTTCCATTTCCTTTGTTTTCTGTTAGGAGCTGGTTTTAGATTCCGTTTGGGTTTAGTTCTTCAATGGTAGGTTGCTTTCCGAAGTCATTTCACGGTGCAGGTTCACAGCAGTTACGTTGGCCATCACCAAAAACGTGATAATCTGCACGCGAGAGTCAGCGAGCCGAGCGCTAGGGAGGCTGGTTTCTCTGCCACAGCCCACGTCTCAGCCAGGCTACAGCCAGACTTTACTTTTGTCAGATGATTGGAGAGAATTAAGTTGTCAGGCCTAAATGAAGAATGGGAGCTCGTGATGGTTTGATCTGATGAGAAGAGAAGGATCATTTTATGAAAGCTGGTTTGTTGTTGATAACTGCTTATCATACTCCAGCCAGCTTCGGGTGCTTTTCATCTGTCTTGAGACTTATTGGCTGTAATACGTTTTCTGGAAGATTTTCGATGAAAAAAACCCTGCTTAAATATAGCTCTTTATTAACTTCCTGCTTCGCAATATCTCAGATATCTCTGCATCCCCTTTTCCTTCCTCTGTCTCACTTTCTCTTCTGAATCTGTGATGGCAGCTATACTGATTTATAATTTTCTCATTTAAACCTAATTTCCGTACATTATTCTAAGCCCTGCACCAGGTTTTTTTGGGTGCACTGGTTTTGAAGGTCATTCTTTTTGCTTCTTCATGTTACCGTTCACAACTCAGTTAATATATGTGACCTGTAAGAAACGATCCATTTAAGAATCACGGCTTGACAAGAAAATCACAGGCAGTTGACACGTTCTTGGTTGACACTCTACTCAAAATATGCTGAATGTTGGAGATGTATCAGTAAACAGGCCAGAAAATTCCGTGTGCAGGAAGCTGGGTGGCCAAAAGGAGCGTCGATAACAACAGCGAGGCTTTATAAGGTACGCTGATTCCATCCGCAGGCCTTAGACGACGGCCCGAACTCAAGGAACTGACTTCTGCTTAGTTTGAACGTCTGTTAGCAAATGATGGCATCACGACAGGTGTCCCCGAGTGCTGCTAGAACATAGATATTTCTTACGAATGAGCACCGAAGGAAAATAATTACAAGTAATGCCAATTTTTAATGCTTTTCCTTTCTGCGGACAGTTCTGGTGTAGTTGTTTGATGGTAGGTGCAGTGCAGAAGAGGGAAGTAGGGCAAGAAAGTCCCAAATCTGCAGGAACAGGAGGCTGAGCCTGCAGTTTAATGTTTTGAGGTACTAATGAAGACTCTGCTCAACGTTGGCTACTCGCAGCTAACGGATGGTAACACCTCGCTGTGCTAAGTTGTAGGCAGGATACTAGAACATTCATTTTCCAGAAACCTCGGTATGGTTAATTGAAAATTATTTGTGTGCCAGAACATAGCTCTGGTGATTACCTCCTTTTATTACAAAATGTTTAAGAGAAGGCCTCATATTAGTAAAGACCGTTAAGACGCGCTCACTAGCCTGTGGTAGACAAGCTTATTTTCTTGCATTTCAAAGTCAGAGTATACAGATGCTTGTGGGGAGAATATTCTTAGCATCTGAAGGCCCAGATTGTAGGTAGAGGGTTCTGCTTTTTGATGGCTGCTTTCTTTCTAGTTAAAAAACAAACAAAAACTGTTTTCCTTTGAGCCGGTGATGGGAATTTGGTTCATCTGTGAAGACAGCTGATTTGCCTCAGGGCAAAATGTGGGGAGAAACAGATGGCCAAAGAAGGAGAAGCACTGGGGAATAAAATAATGGAAATTGCCAAATAAGAGTTTGTTAATAAAGTATGTGAAAGCTCACTGCACGTAAACGAGAATCCGATTTGAGATTACTGTGTGCCGTGTAGCATCTTAAGAGGCTCACCAAGCTAGGTGACTGGCTTGACGGTCACGGACAAAGTACCAGGATGGAAAATTTTTGCCATGTTCTGTAAGTGTACACACATCACCTAAATATCAAATATAAAATTTCAACTTGAATGTTACCTGGATTTTTCTTGAGGACTACATTCGTTAGAGCGCTTTCTGTTCATAAAGAGTTAATGACATTAATTCAAATTGGTGAGTTAATTCAAATTGATGTCGCAGTGTTGTGAATCCCCTGTGGATTTTGCAAGTCCTGAAACATACTCTCTACAGATCTTGTAATGTCTCCAATCATAAATATTTCTTCTTAGGCGGTGTGAAAATTCTTCAGGATGAGAGGAATTATTTTAGACTTTCTATTCAGGCTGTTTGTGAACACTGACGCGGATCCTGCTCATGATTTTAATTATATTTGAGAAGTCTTCTCTGGGTGTAATTTGGGTATTCCTGGGTGCTGTGATAAGCCACTACAGTCTGTTGCCGGGGGGAATCGTGTGTCTGTCTGCCCCTAATTCAAAATTACTCGCTGTCAAAAAAACCCAGTGTTCTACTGCTGAAACTGAACAATTTGTTCACTCTAACTTGGCGAGAGAAAAAAAAACCTCCTTCTACACGGAGGTCATCGTAAAGCATAGCGCTCGGCGCTTGTCTCGAGAAATTATCTTACAGTATTTCCTTGCGAGTTGTTTCTTTTCACTGTTTCTGAAAAAAAGGGAGCGCTGCTTAAGTAAGCGTTGAGTGTCTATCAGTGCCGCAGACTTGTTTCCAGGGACGTTTCTTCATCTTTCTGTTGTCAGAACAATTATAATGGATTTGATTTGTAGTTACTGGCAGAGCAGCAATTGCGAGTCTAGCAAACATAGAGAAGGTAGAAAATCTATGGTGGGATAAGTCTGGGCTTCCACTGGAGAGAGAAATTCTGCTGTTACTTGCCTCGTGCTAACTCCAGAGCTCGCTCTCGTGCCCCCCCTGTTTGCTTCCTCCCCCCACTCCTATAGCCACGAGCGCTTTGTCGTGTTGACACTGGCAATTGAACTTTGAGTATGAAAGAACTACTTTTATCATTTCTAATACGCAGCCTGGGGCCAAAACAGACAAAGCAATTTGAAAGGACGAGGTTCAGGAGGAGGCTGGAATTCCCGTTGGACAGCCCGTGGGATGATGACTTCAGGAACCGGCTCTGAAGCGCTTATTTGTCATGATGACAACTGTGGGGATGTCCATGCTTACTCAGCCGAGT
>JAVSBS010024317.1:5196-44424 GCA_033124195.1 Coracias cyanogaster
CTATGTAGTGTAAAATACTATACATATGTCCTATGGCTTTTTTGTACATTCATGAAATTGTTAATATTAATAAATATAGCTATTGTTCATTTATTTTAACCTCTTTACTGGAAAAGGTTCTCAGAGCCTTTACAGAGATTACACAGTAACTAAATATTGGACCAGATTTTCATAGTATCACAGAATCATAAAACAGTCTACTTCAATCCCCTACAATGGGAAAGGACATGAAACTGTTTTAAATCATCTCCAAATTGTTGGTAATTCCTGGAAATGGATTAGAATGTGCATATTGTAGAGCAAAATCTAATTTCTTACAAATGAGTTGGAATTAATTTACATATCATGTGGCTATTTGTTAATTAAAAAAATAATTTAAATAATTACTTTTGATCACTTATCTTTTAGTTATCATTGCTGCATTATCATACTTGATATCTATTTCATAGTTTTAATTCAAATATAATTAAGTTCTACATCCTCACAAACTTATAGCTTCACACTGGCTTGCAAGATTAAAGAGTCTGATATAATGATTTCAGACCACCAAACTTGCTTGCATTTATTTCTGAAGCATGCAATTGTTCCAGTTCATACAGCTGGTTTACTTGTATAAATACTTCCTGTAATTTAAGCATCTCTATATTTTTACTGTTTGCATCTCTCTTCCTCTCTTCCAAGATTCATAAACAGTCATATTCATCTTTGAGATGCCTTGTGAAATAGTTACCCTTTTTTAATGTTAGTTTTCAAATCTCATCTATTTTCCCCCCTCTAATGCAGTAATTAATACTACATTTTTTCTATATTGTTCTTGGATTAAAAAAAACCAACCTGACAACAAACCCATAACCCCTGCAGAACAGCCTCGCAAATGACATGTCAGTGCATAGCAAATAAAACTATTTGTTAAATGTGTTCTGCATTTTCATTGGGTAGAGCAGTATGATTTTCATAGTCCTAATCTGAAAACATGAAACATACCACGGAATTTTAGAAGATGTTCTCCATTAATGTCTGTCTGTCAATAAATATTTCCTAAGTAGTGGAATCTTTTAGATGAGACTGCCATAACACATAATTTTTTTACTGAACTGGCCAAAGTATTATATCTGTTTTTTATGAAATACATAATTCATTACCTCAAAGTAAGTTTAAGCCTAGCCAAAGGGTTCTCTGAGAGCTTGTGATCAATACAAAATTATAGTGTCTCTCATAGGGATGTGTCGATCACAATTTTGGTATCTGAATTCATTATCCCTAGGTTTCCTCTGCAGAAAATGGAGACACGTGGCATGTTAGGATTCCAGGTTTGATGACTTGTTTCAGATATTAACATTGGGACTAGATTTATCATATCCAGAGGTCTGATCTCCATTTGAGATAATGGAGCACTGTGTATAACTAGCTTACATATAGACACCAATATCATGTGTGGCAGGAATCTCAACCTTGCTGTGCTTATCTCCTCTCAGTTTTTAAAGCTACCAGCATTAAAAAGTTCTTTGAACTTTTGAGGTAGAATTATTAGTTTATATTTTCCTTCAAGGAGCTGATGATTGTGTCCAGATAGTGTTCTTTGTCCATTAATTGCCATTCCCAGGTTATCCACATTCCTGAAGATCCATGCTACATTTTATTTAAAAAAATGCCTTTTACAATTCTTTACAGTGAACCAAGTAAGTCTCTAATAAAAATGTTTAAGAAAATATTCACAGAGGTTATCTTATATTCTGCAATGTATGCCATCAGCTCAATGTGCCCAACTCTTAAAACTTTCTTGAGGACTTCCTTGGCTTCCTTAAAAATATATTTCCTTTAACAGTGAGAAAGAATGAAGATTAATTTTGCAGAACCCAGGTAAAGATTCCATGATTAATATAGTAATACTGTTAGGTGTTACTGGAATCACTACATACATTCAACAAATGTGCAGAACCATGTCCAAAGTGGAAATTAAGTTGATTAGATCCATTGCAGTTTATCAAAAGTGAAAAAAAAACCCAACAAACCAAATAAAACCAAAACCAACAAAAACCCCTCTTCATTATTTTTTGCTAAAGATATGGGAACAGACTGCGTATTCTTTCATAAATCAAAATCTAAATGCCCAGTAAAATAAAATATTATGTAAAAGTTACCAAAAGGAATAGGAGGCATTTTAAAAGTACAGTGTCGTTTGTGTTCCTTTTTTTTCTGTAGAATAATAAAAACTATTTCAAAATATTAAATTCGTATTTAGACATTTCTGTAAAAATTTCTTAGTTCAGTCTTCTATTTCTGATTATCTTGAATTACATTTCTACTCACTTTCTGAGCAAGTCACAATTTTTATTATTGGCCTTGACAACACTGATGCTACCAACTTTGGGATGTGACTAGAAATATCTAAGCCTTGATAACATAAATAAGTATGTTGATGGCAATAATGAGAAAACCATATGTGAATGAAGTGCTGGGGCCTGAGATGTGGGCCCTGAGCTGGAGTTGACCTGTGAATGAGTCACAACTTAGCAGAAAGTTTTGTTTTTCTTACTGGCTTCAAGTTTCAGAGGCAGAACTTGGTCCACCTGTGGCTCTGTGGCTCTGCCCTCACCCAGGTATTCATGGTTGGGGTGGTGGGAGAGGCCAGGGCTGTATCAACCAGGTGCTGATCAGTTGGAAGAGTTTCCTGTTGGGTGTGGATTCTGTTGGGGCTGGCTGCATCTTGCTGAGCTCTATCAGTGGTATCCTGCCACGTGAAGGGCCGCTGAAGGAGCCATCTCTGTCTGTTGTGTCCAGCAAGTAATGCTGGCACCACAGTGGGCAGTGGAGGAGGAGCTGGGCCCACAGGAACCTGTGACAGGATTGTTTGAAAGACGACTTCTGAGGGGATGTTGCTGAGTTCAGTGTTGGCCTGTGTGATCAGGCAACTGATGGCAGTATAAAATGATGATGGCTGAATTGGCACAACACCAGTGCAGAGGGAGAATGATGTGTATTTGAGTTTAGTCCTGACAGAGCCTTAGCTTGCTGCTCAGTCCTATGGTGTAGGTGTCATCTAAGCACAAATAGCTAGCTGTTGCAATCCCATTCCTTTCCACATCTTCATGTTTGTGTGTCTGTCATGTCCTTACTAAAATATGAATTCCTTTTGTTCTTATTTACCACACGACACTTTTTTTTTTCCCTGTTAAAAATGTTAATTATGCTCTTAGATTTATAGGAGGACTCATGCTTTCTTCCTCAGTTTATCTTCCTTTTCCTGTAGAGAGAAGGATCTCCCTAAGGGCAGTGCTTTCCAGTTTTGTGTTGTTTCCTTCTCATTCAATGTAACGTTAAAGTTCATCCCTTCCTTTCTCTTGCCATCCTGTAGCTTGGGCTGCTGGCCTTCTGCAAGGATACTCTTGCATCAGATGTTCAGGAACATCCAATACTTTGACTGTTGGACCATAAGGGCAGTTTTTCCTAACCAAAAGATCTGGACTGCCATTGAGTCACAGAGTCAACCAGAGCTGCCAGGAGTCTGTGTGAATTGTAGTCAGAAGTCAAGGCAATTTCACTCTCACCTCCAGGATATCTTCACATGAGGAAGATTTTCTGGTATTTATGGAAGCCATTACACTGTGGTATGGATATTTAAGAGTAGAATTTATTAGGCAGTCACTGGCTGTAGAGGTGGTGGCCATATCAGTAATAACTACGTTGACCTCAGCAATCACAGCTGATGTAGTAATGAAGAGGAGCTTTTCTCCCACACTAACAAAGCTTTTGGGGGATTGTTACAAAGAGAGATGTTCATTGCAGTTTCCTACTGGACACTATTTCCTATACTATGGGAGTTTTTGTGAAGGAGATATTCCAAACCTGGTATGTTTGTACACATGCTTGGGAACAGAATCATTCAGGTTGGAAAAGACCTCTAGGATCATCTAGTCCAATCTTCTTCAGACATCTCCCTAACCTCTAGACCATGTCCTGAAGCGCCACATCTACCTGTTTTTTTAACACTTCCCTGGGCAGCCTGTTCCAATAGCTAATCACTCTTTCAGTAAATAACTTCTTCCTGACATCCAATCTAAACCTCCCCTGGTGCAACTTGAGGCCATTACCTCTTGTCCTATCATTAGTTACCTGGGAGAACAGGCCAGCACCAGTTTCACTACAACTTCCTTTTGGGTAGTTGTAGAGAGCAATGAAGTCTCCCCTCAGCCTCCTCTTCTCCAGGCTAAACAATCCCAGTTGCCTCAGATGCTCTTCATATGACATATTCTCCAGACCCCTCACCAGCTTTGTTGCCCTTCTCTGCACCCATTCCAGCACCTCAATGTCCTTCTGCTACTGTGCCACCCAAAACTGGACACAGTACTCAAGGTGTAGTCTCATAAGCACTGAGTACAGGGGCACAATCACCTCCCTGTTCCTGCTGGTCACACCATTTCTGATACAGGCCAGGGTGCCATTGGCCTTCTTGCCCACTTGGGCACACTGCTGGCTCATGTTCAACCGGATGTCCACCAGCATCCCCAGGTCCTTTTCCACCAGGCAGCTTTCCAGCCACACTTCCCCAAGTCTGTAGCGTTGCCAGGGGTTGGAACCAAAGTGCAGCACCCAGCACTTGGCTTTGTAAATCTTTTACAACTGATCTCAGCCCATCAATCCAGCCTGTACAGATCCCTTTGCAGAGCCTTCCTACCCTCAACCAGATGGACACTCCCGCTTAATTTCATGTCATCTGCAAACGTGCACTCAATCCCCTCATCCAGGTCATCGATAAAGACTGGCTCCAGTTCTCTCAGGCTTTCCTCATAGCGCAGGCTTCCCAGTCTTTTGATCATCTTTGTGGCCCTTCTCTGGACCCCTCTAGCCTGTCCACATCTTTTTTGTATAGCAAAGAGCAAAACTGAAAACAGTATTCCAGATGTGGCCTGCCAAGCACGGAATATGACTTTATCTCTGTTGGTGATGAGGTTACTGATACAGCCCAGCATTATGTTGGCTTTCTTTGCCACAGCTGCACACTGTTCACTCATGTTGAGCTTGTTTTCTTCCAGGATCCCCAGGTCCCTTTCCACAGAGCTGCCCTCTAGCCAGATAGATCCCAGTCTGCGCCTCACTCTTGGATTCTATTTTTTCAGGTGCAAGACCTTACACTTGTCCTTGTGGAGCTTCATAAGTTTCTTATTAGCCTACACTTCGAGCCTATCCAGGCCTTCCTTCAGTGTGGCTCTCCCTTCCAAACTGTTCACTTCCCCACTCAGTTTGGTATCATGAGCAAACTTCACTTGAACACAAGTGTTCACTTGATCCCATCATCCAGACCACTTATGAAGATATTAAACAGATATTTAGCTTTCAGTACAGTTATATGAGATTAGTTTTGCCTATCATAGTCTGCTCTTTAGGCAATAACAGCCTATATGACCTACAGAGAACATACTTGACATCTTGCTTCAAGGAGACATTTAGTATTATGAGCTTCACTGAAATTAACAGGAGCTAATAGCACCCAGACCCTTAAAGGCTGCAGATTTTTATAAATACGCTGTATTGTATAAAGACAGGAGTCTTCTCTTAACCAACTTACAGTGTCATTATTTCATCTGGAATGAAACAGTGTTTTCATGATGTGGGTCTGACTTTTAAATTCTCTATAAGAACACTAAATTTTTCTCTACATCCAGGTTAAATTACAACCATTTGAGTTCTATCCAAGTAGAGTCTAAGAAAGATAATGGTCAGGCAGCAATAGTAGTAAATAGCACTCCTAAGAGGAAATTTTAATTTATACATAAAGTTATATGTTATTCATTCCTAGCCACAAATTAACAGCTATAGCTTCATAAATAATTAGCCTAATACACTAGTTGACCAATGGCGGTACCTTGTCTAAGGCTGTATATTAGAAATAGTTTGGTATTTTAGGGAGAAAATGCTCTGATGTATATTAATTATTCAGGTAACAGATCTTACAATACCATTTTCCAAGATATCCTCCTGCTATTGAGTACAGAAAATTCCTCAGGTTTTTGTTCAGTCCAGTTTTAAATAGCTCATACAATTTGAGTTATTTCTTCTATTGGAGTGCTGTTATCACAATCAAGTAGGTCTCACTGTTGCAGTAGTATACGTTATATTCAGTCTGATATTTCCTTTGTCCGGTTAACAAATACTCTGAACATGAAGACAGTCAGGCATAATAGAGTGTACAGAAAGGAATCTGAG
Organism: Coracias cyanogaster; assembly: GCA_033124195.1. Classification (NCBI taxonomy): domain Eukaryota; kingdom Metazoa; phylum Chordata; class Aves; order Coraciiformes; family Coraciidae; genus Coracias; species Coracias cyanogaster. The sequence continues at coordinate 11,401 of JAVSBS010024317.1, forward strand.
GGCTTAAAATGGCATTTCTAATTCTTATAAATCCAAGAGGCTAGAACCATGGAAAGAAAAGATCCTTGATAAAATGGCAGAGTTAAAAATTATTTTTTCCCCTCTACCAGCACACCACTTCTGTTCTCTGCATACTCCTTTGTTTCCCTCGGCCACTTCTCTTTACCAAATTACACCTTTTATTATTTATCACAAGTTCTTTTTCATTGACAGCTATTTTCTTTGACGGAAGTTCATAGGTAGCTACCTGTTAATGAGGAGAAACTATAGATATGGTTCAGTGTTACAAGACTCCTTTTCAACTTGCTTCCCTGCCAGTTTTATTTGTAGCTGGTAAGGAGCCTGAGGCTGATGATTTCTACTGTTACTCTGGGTGTTAGAGTGCCTAGCAAGAAGTGGCTTGTCTGTAATGTGCCTTTTAATAAACAAAAAATTTTAAACAAGTCTTGTGCAAGCTTGCAAAGAAGTATTGCTCAGCCACAAGCAGAACTGCAACTCCTGCTCTCTGATTTTAAGCAGATCAGAAGGTATCATGTCATTGAAACAAAACAAAGAAGAAGATGGAAAAATGAGTGGAAGAAAATGGCTGTTAATGGTGAAGACTCCTGATGCCTCTGCAGGTGTACCTGTATGAGGAAAGTTCCTCTTAGAAAGGAGAAAAGCAAAGACAAGTAAAGTAATCAGATAGTAAATTTAAATGCAATTATATTACGGTAAATATGCATTCCTTCTAGAATCATGGAAGGACAGTATGTTTATTTTTGAGAAACCTCCATCTCCCAGTTGTGTAAACAGTTGTGGTATATTGTGGCTAATGGGGTGCTGGGCTACTAAAGCACAGGGTTCAAAGCATTTGAGGCAAACATTTGGCTGGTATAAATTGTTACAACTCTCCTGAAGGCGGTTCACATTCTGTGTATCTGTCTCCCACACAGAAGGCTTATTTTGAAAGTGATAGTAATGAGGTTGTCTGTAAGAGAAGCAGGGCCAAGTACTGAACAAGCCTAGAGGAGATTGAACTGTCATTCTAGTACATTGCCCCAGTGTCAAGGGTAGGCAAATCTGGTGACAAAAAAAAATAAATTGCTTGCCTCTCTTCTAATGGCATTGCACCTTTTCTATGGAATAAGCAGGACTTTAGTTTCTGGGTTTCTGCCTACTCTTTCCGTTGATACTCTTTATTCTGAATCAGGACAATGTTACCTTACTTCTTCCTGATGGTGACCAATTCCTTTTTTCTGAGACTCTGCAGAAGTTGTCAAATCTAGTTTCTCTAAGGTTCATTAAATTTACTGGCTGTGGGAAAATTGCATTATTTAATAACTCTGAGGAGCAGTAAAGTGAATTTTTTCATTGTGTGAAACTGGAATCTTCTTAGGTCTTCTCTACCTGTAATGCTTGCTAACAATTGTTACCTGTTTTGTAATAACAGGGATTCAGGGTTCCCCAGCAAGATTTGCTTTCTCTATGCTTCCTGTAAAGGCATCTGGCTAAATATTAATGTGTTTTGAGGGATTTATAGAAGTATATATATATAATAGCATAGGTATTGATTTATATCATTTGTACAAATTAGATCTGCAGGCAATCCACACATCTAAAAGAAAGAGTTGTCTTTGAAAGAATTTATTTCCAGAGTTTAGTAAATATGTTATGTAAAGAGTCTATACTCCAGGAAACACATAAAAGTATTCTAGAAATTTCTGCTTTCAATAGTTTACTGTTCAGAAGGATTTTTGGCCAAAGAATAGTACATTTTGAAATGAAGATTCTTTGCTACCTGAAATGATATTGGCCTATCCATGATATTTGGAAGACCTTTATGTTCAACATCAAGGAAACGTCTACTGAAAAAACTGGTCTAGTGGGAGATGTCCCTGCCCGTAGCAGGGAGGTTGGAACTAGATGATCTTTAAGGTCCCTTCCAACCCAAACCATTCTATGATTATGGTGGAAGTCTAGTGGAGTCATCGGAATTCAGTAACAATTTTTTTGGCAGTCTTTTGCCTTTTATGACAAATAATACCTGATGGATATGTTATAAATGTTAGGGGAGGATGTATTTGCCTTAGGCATGTTTTTCTTGACTTTTGGATCCTCTTTTTTTTTATTGCTCATCAAACTGTAGCATTTTATTGATACCTGTAGTTATAGGGCATGACAATAAGAATGGTGTTGGCCAACAGAACAACTGAGTTAAGAGGCAAGGAAAAAATGCATGGTTCTTGAAACTCTGGCAATGAAAATGAAAGCAAAAATAGGAAATGTATGTTTAATGAGCTTAGTCACAACTTAATGAACTTTGAATCATCAAGGAAGCTAGAACTGAGTCCTTCAAAAATGATAATTTACTGTGCAAAAGATATCCTTCTCTCATCACAAAATATGTACACGCTTGTCGGTGTTCACATTTGGTTGTGAATAGTCTTTAGAAGATCTGTGTTAGTTAGATGTGACTTATTGGTTAAATCACATTATCTTTGCTGGATGGCAGGACGTGTGCCATACATCTCTCTCAGACTAAAAGAACAAACTCCTGCAAATAATTCTGCCAGAAGACTCTGTCCTACAAATATTTCTGGGCAGAAAATGCATTGATGGTGTGGGAATGGTTGGTGTAAACTCACCTGAAAATTTTAATTCACACTGACAGCAGTTCTGTTATCTTACTTTTCTAACGTTATTAGGGGAGTCCCCTTTTCCAATATGCCTTCTGCTAGGTGTATATAGAACTTCCTCCCATGTGGAATGAAGCATGGAAAAAGCAAGCAGATTTCAAAAAGTTGGGTATTTCCTTCATTAAGATAATTTCCATATTACAAAAAAAATATGTTTACAAGAAATGTCCTTATGCAGAAGGAATATTAACATCAAAGAAACCAGCCTGCACACTTAACTTTCGCCTTTCTGTGTTGAATACAATGCAAGTTCCATGCACCAAACAAAATTTCTCCCATGTTTGTGCCTGAAGTGTGAGCTGGAAGTACATCCCTACTGAACACATAGACAGTTCATTCTCCTGACTATTGGTGCTCTAAAGCCTCTGCAAAGCTTCTAATGAGAAGAACAGTTTGCTTCAATTACAATGAGGATCTTTTGTTACTGGGCTGAGTGACAGGTCGTCACATGATGATTATGCAGTACTTTGAACTTAAAAGCTGAACTAGCTAGCAGATAATGCAGAGCCCAAAATCTTCTGTCACTTTGCTTAGTCATTCAGCCTGTTTCATTCATCACTTTTCTAGGGCAAAAGCCACTGCTTTGAAAATTCCTGTTCCTAAGCTAAAGTCTCCTAAAATGTTCATTCTAGCAGTTTGGAGAACAGTTTTGCAAAGAGGATGCTAAGGGGGAAAAGAAAACTAGAGGATAAAGCACTGTTTTTCAAAGCCAACTATGTATTTTAACTCAAAAATATTTTATTTAGGCAGAAATTGCACCCCTCTCTATCAATCTGTGCTGCACGTGACACACTCAAGTACTGATCCTACTTGGGACCTCTGCACGCCCTCAATAAGTGGCTTAAAAAATAATACTAATAATTTTAAGTGGTGGCTTTGAGGGTATAGAATCATGGAATCATTTTGGTTGGAAGAGACCTTTAAGATGTTCTTTCAGGGTGTTCTACTTCTCTGGGGAGTATATATTTTTAAACTGAAAGACTTCTTTTTTTCTCTTTCTGCTTTGATCAGTCTCCTGTTTGCTGTTGTAAAATGATCTTTCATCCACTTTTGCAATCAATTATGTATGGTTACTTTAAAATCACAGCTCACCCTCAGATTTTGACTCACATAGCTCTTGTTAGTTTACTTCGTGTAGTAGCCTCATGAAGGCTGCAAAATGCCACTCTCTGTGGATAGTCTCAATCGTTCCGCCCTCGGAGTTTCTTCTCAAGCGGAAACTTGTCCAAAAAAGAAACAGGCAGCCAGACACAGCTTGGCACCAAACAGAGAATATTGCTGATCCTAAGGCAAGGTTATAATGTCCTGAGACCGGTATACCGCAGTCTTAAGACAACTAAGAATATTCTTGACGACTCTACCTTTTGCTGAAGAAAACAGACAATACAGATAAAATTTTGCAATGTTTCTGAGAAAGTAATGACCCATTTTATTTAAAAAATAGTTTATCATTCAAGAAACAATGAAAGAGACTTTGAATAAGCAGCTACTGTGTTCCTGTAATGCTTGACTGAAAAATGTGACTTTTTCTTAGCCCTATAGTTCTTGCTGAAAGGGGGCTTAGTATTATGCAAGCCTCTATTTCTAATGTAAAATATGTTTCATATGTTCCAAGGAAAAATTCTTGCAGGTAGACTGTCAAAATATGGATCAAACCAGCTTCTACTTTGGCAGAGATGCTTTTAAGATCAGAAAAGGGATTTGGCTGTAACAGGGTTGCATGACATTACTAATTTCCATAAAAGTTTTGCTTCAGTCCAAAAGCAAGACCTCTTCCCTGACACAAAGCCTGCTGGCTCATTCTGAAATCTCAAAATTAAGCCAGACTTTTCTTTATAATTAAGAATAAAAAAGGAGGCTTGCTCCTTGGGTGAGCAGATATGATACAGGTAAGTGCATTTAGGCACCAGAACCCACAAGAAATTCCAACCAATGCGCTGTACTGCCATGCCAAAGAAGCACCAAAGTCCAAAAGAATTGCATAAAACTCAACATCACTACTTACAGCAGGTGTAAGGGCAGCAGAGAAACAAAGGTGGCATGGTTTTTGATCTGTTCCTTGTTCCAGAAGAGAACAACTTTTGGGTCATGCAGACTGCCGCTCTTCCCTGTGCCATAAGTGGCTGGATGTCTCAGGAAACCAGAGGTGTTCTTCTCGCATGCTGGATAACTCCACAAAGACACAATATTTGCTAGTCACATACCTGGGGTATGCAGTTCTGTACCATGGTGTCCTTCAGAGGCCCAATGGAGCACAAAGCATATGCATTTTTGAGGTCTTCATTGCTGGTTACATTCAGGGTACTGAAAATAGAAAAAAGGAGATAGCACTACAAGTTTAGTACTCTATTTAGTTGTTTCTTTAGGAACGTACCTAGCACAGGAAAGGAATTCAACACCTGTTAGAGCAATGGTATAAAGTAGTAACCTGCACTTCAATAAGGCTGCAAGATTTTTAAGGGTCATCAAAACTGCACATACTTTGAAGGCCCGTTGTACTGCCAGAACGCCTGAAATGATGACTCTTGCCATTCAGGTGCTCTCCTACTGCTTGCGAAGGAGACTCTGCTTAATGCCAATTACTGAAAATACTTTTTGATAGGCATCCTGTGTGAATGGCCCAAAACTACTCCATGCACTTTAGTGGCAAAGTGCTCTATTTCTCCTTAGTGGGTCTCGTTAATTATAGTAGGTTGCAGGGCTTTATAGGAAAGGTCGACTGCACCAGTATGTGGGGCAGGATTCCGGCCACTTGTGAGGTACTCTCAAAGACAAACTAAAACTCTGAGAAGAAATATTTTTACACAATTATTATATAGATATTGCCTCCATTCTTCAGAACAAATTTGTAACTGAATAATTACACTTATCTTAACCTCTCCCTAATTAGGTATCCACACAGCCAGACTGGTAGGCTGGAACCATATCCTCTCCCTGTGATAGACTAGGGTGGGATTCACTGCTCCATGTTTACTTTTTGTACAGGAAGACATCTTTCATGTGGTCAGCATAATAGCTCTTCTCTGAGACTAAAATAAGAAAGGCTTTGCAGTGACAGTGAATTTCTAGGCTTCATGGCCCTAGCTGGACATTAGGGCTTGTGATGACACAGTAACTGAGGAGCAGATCCACTAGCTCACAAAGACTGGAAACAAAGTAAGTAAAAGGGGGAGGGAGGAATGTGATGGCTACCTTTTAACTCACAAGTGACACTGAGTATAAAAGGAACAGATTTATAGAGAGAAGGGGCATTGGTAGTCATGAATCATTATCATGTAAATAAAAACTTCCACTCCAGGAATCTCCAAATCTCTGCAAACTGGAAGGAACAGGCTGGGGATAGACTGGATGTGTTTGCACTGTTCATATTCCCTTTGCCTATGCTTTTGCATAGAAATAGGATCCTGCACTGGATAGACTTCTGTTCTGCTTTAGGATAACCATTTTCACATTCCTGTGAAATTTCTCCATTGTCTCAGGACCGCTGAAGTTCCCAAAATGGTTTAGCTGCTGGTACTTTCTGAAGGAATGAATTACTAGGATGTGTTTCAACTGTAGAGGCTGCAATAGGCTGTGCTATAATAACCTGAATCTCTATAATTGGTTTTTACATTAAAGTCCATGTGGAAGAGACATCTAGTATTTTGTAAAAGCTGTCTTAATGTCGCATGTTATAATGAAGGAGATCTTTGGTGTCCTGAAGTTATCTGCTAGGTCATGTCTCCTACCCCCATGCAGCCAGCTTTTCTGCTTGTCTCATCATCAAACTGCTGACTTGAGAACTGGTCAAGGTTTTTGCCCAGTTTATTGTTTTTTTCAAACAGTTTATGCAGCGACTGTTTTCTTCTGCTCCTTTTTATGAATTGCTTGCTAACAACTCTTGCTGTTGTTAAAGGTAGATGGTAACTAAGGGATTTATCATTCACAAGTAGTTAGATTTTTCAAACATGGATAAATGTTAGAATATATGCAATAATGAACTTTGATAGCTGTGGTTTTATATATGCACTCAGAGTGTAAGAGGAAAGAGCTGGAACTAAAAGACAATCATTCTTACTGTTATTATATAAATGAGGGTAATGGGTAATGGGCTGAATTGTTCAGTTGGTTTAGATCTCAGACTTCTTTCTAGATTCTCATTTGCAACATACAACTGTGCAGAAAAGTCTCTGCTTAGTTACATACAGTAGCTTTGGGCCGTTTTCAGACTGTCTCCTGTACATTCCCATCCCAGGCATTGTGGAACCTGAAAAAGATAGCTTTGTTCCCAGCAGGAGAGCACACACTTTGGTGCCCTCTCTCTTTGTATTAACAGTGAAAAGAATTACTTCTAGGAGATAGTTCCAAAGGCTCCTTGTGCCACGCTGTGCCTCTACTTGATTGTGTTAGGAACTGTGCAGGGGCCATGTAGAGCCAGGTAATTGGAGAGACTGGGCATAGCAATATGAGATATGCTATGCTTCGGGCTTCTGCATGGACATTTGGGTCCTTTCAACGCTCAAAATATTGAGACATCCTCTGACCATAGATGGGAAATGAAGAAAGAGGTTGGGTGCTTTTGCAAAGCAGTCAAATGGTTTGGGTGCTTGTCCATGTGGGAGATGTGGATTATTAGATAGCTTCAGCTGTTGTCCCATTGAAACTCACTGCTTAAGAGATGCCTCCCTTTTGATGGCACAATGTTGGTGGGTTTGACTGTCACATGCCCACAGCTCATTCTGGGCCGTGACTGAATTAGGAATGTGAGAACTGAGGACTAGCAGGACCCTGTTCCATGCCTGGTGTTTGGGCTATTTTGGCAGTAGAGGAGTTTTTCAAGGTATGGCCTTGCACCAAGGGCTATCCATCCATTTTGTCTGTGGAAAAGACATGCACAGCATGAGAGATAAAGAACAAGAACAGAATGTAGGACTCCCCACTTTTCTGTTACTAACTGGCTGAGTGGACTTCTTTGTGTCTGATTCCAGCCACAGTTTAATGGAGGGGAGAATGGACATCGTATGTCTTCATAATACCTTAGTCTGTGATAAGTTAGTAATATTAGATGCTTAGAAATCTTCCCTTCACTACTGCTGCTTCTGGAAGATAAGAAAAGAATCTGTAGTAACATAATTAAACATATGTCGTACCTTACAGTGTATTGCCATACAAAGGGAAACTATTTTTAAATTGCCTTTCAAAAATAATTCCAGTATTGTTATTACCATACCCTTGACATGACCATGCACAGAGACAGCTATGGCATAGGTTCCACATGCTAAACAGAACGACTTGTGGTTTGAATTTTTTTTCCCCTACCATTCATTGGACTTTCTAATGGAAAATGGAGTAGCCCTATGTATTTATTCCAATAACTTTAAAAACTAATACAGCATTTTTGTGCTTTTACACCCAGCTTTTGATTCTTAGACACTAACATGCAGACACGTTATTTTTTCCATAATCAGTGAGAAAACCATTAAGATAAAAAGTGTTTCCTGCATGATGGAAGATTTGATCAGCTGTGCTGAATAGTGGCAGAGTATACACTTTTTAAAGGCAATTGGTAAACCATTTAAGAGTATCAAGAGTTATATCCACGTCCTTACGTATTTATAGACATACATGGCAGTCTACCAGGTCAGAGGTTTTTCAAAGATCTGCATATATTTCCATAGAGTACCCAATCTTTCCAGTCTTGGAAGCACATTTTGTATTAATGCTGTTATAATGGAGAGCTTTGACTTAAATCAGAAGTCTCTAAAGGCCTTTCTTTCAGCATATGTCATTACCTATTATTTGTAATTCTTCCAAAACTGTGGATGTGATTTGTGGGTGAGTGAGGGCAAATCCTGTGACCTACACAGGTAAAAGTGCATCAAATGAGGGAAGAGCAAGGGAATAAGGGACAGAGACTTATGGACTGAAAAAGAAAACTTTAACTGTTTTAATGAAACTATAATAATAAAATTAAATGTATTTAAATATATACAAAGCCAATATGGAGCCCAACCCCTCTGATGACAGTTACATCATCATCACCACTGATGCTGTAGGCAGGCACTGAGGAAGACCCAGACTGGACTCAGCAGCAGATGGGAACTGAATTCAGAAGCTGGATTTGGGAACTGGATTCAGGAATGCATGGATTGGGATCAAAGGCAGAATGGACAGCGTCTTCCTGGGACACCAGCCATTGAAGGAGAGAGCTTGACCCTTGAGATCCCTCAGCTTTATACTGAATATGGCCTATATAGGATGGAATACCTCACTGGTCAGTTTAGGGTCACCTGTCCTGACTGCTCCTCCCTACAGGTTCAGCCTCTTACTTATGGCACTGCCAATGCAATACACAAGATTTAACAGTGATCTTGGTCTCCGCAGGAGCAAGTATAAGCAAGAGCCTTTTTGCATACTAGTCCTTGGTAGTAACTATAAACACTGAGCGTTATCACTGCTAGAAACAGACACTGTCTGTGAAAATATGCCATTAACTTCTGAAGGTGCCGTTACTTAGAAAGGACATAGCTGAAAAATAAAATCACTAAATAGATTTAGTTCTGTTCTAGCTCAAATCAGGACACAAATAAAGGAGTGTATGCTATTTTATGCACTATTTTATGCATCAGTTAGTAAACCAGAGTGAATGCCATTAACTAATTTAAAATATTACTTCAGTTGAGCTAAAAAGTCTCAATAAGTTAAGAAAAATCTCAGACTGATCTTTTAATAAAATCACATAACATTTGATAAATCTAATATTTATTTCACATTTGTAGTTGTTTGTTTCTCATGTTTCTATGAAAGAGAATCTTTCCCTCACAGCCTCCCAGGCAATATTGTTTAGAGTTTACTCAGTGGGACATGTCACTGATAAAGCATAAATCAGCAGCTGCTAAAGCAAGAAGGAAATGCTAAAGCCAGGCTAGCAATCCCTCAAGAGCAAGAGTGACATCAGATACTATCTTGATTTGTGGTGTTGCACATCTGTGGTAAGATGAAGAAAATAAATCTCTCTGGGACGTGGGAGAGAACACTGTGGCTTTTTCCAAAGAGCTGCTAGGCTACAACCTCTGTCCACCAACAAATCAGAATAGGGGTTATTTCTTGGAGCTAAAAAAATGCAGCACTCCCTCCTGCAAAGTGGGTGCCGAGGGAAAGGGAGGAGGGTAGATGCAAATGTGCCCTGATTGAAGTCTGTTTACTGACACCATGAAGGTCATGGGAGAAGAAAGTGTTCCTGAAACCACTTACTTAAAAGCTATGTTGTTGGCAGATACATTTCTTTTTCTTCTTGTGTCAGTGAAGGCAAGTTTGTGATTAACCACGTACTATATCACAAATGACCGGTAGAAGATTGTACCCACAATTTTGAATGAAATCAGACTGGATGAGGTTGTTGATTTGACACTTGTGCAATGAGGCCAGGTATTAAGGCTACTGTGAATCAGAGAAGTATATAAAACTGTCATTTGTGTGGATTGCTGGAAGCTGCAAATGGGTCAAATACAGGAGAGACTTGAATGCAGCAAAAAATTATCTTGGCTTCATAGGCTGAACAGCAGCCAGGTTTAGGCTGAACATTTTCTGACCACTTTCTAGACAGTATTTTTCATTAGTTAAAAAGTGGATTTGAAATTGAATATGTACATTCTCCAACAGCTTCATTTTATTAATAGGCCTGTGGTTATATCGTCCATCAGATATCAGTGCTTTGGGACCTCTGTTGCTGGCTGGCTGTCACTTCCTTTCTCGCTGGTCCAATTAGTTTAGATCTGTTGGAGATGTTACAGGGATCCTGCTACCTTTATGTGTTCTGAGGAGCAATGATTAGGGTCTAACAAGGATGGAGTGTTCAGGGGAAGAGGGGGTATTTTATATCTGTTAGTATTGTCATTATTTTGCTCTAACTAGTGTTGAAATGGAGCAGAAATGCTGGTGAATTTGAAGGTGCAAATGTGTACTGGTATATGTTAAAAGCGGTAGCTGAGTAACAAGAAACTGAATTATTTCATTTGCAAATCTGCTTAACGGAATTGCTGTCCATTGCTTGCTTCTCTACCTCCATCTTATTGTTTATACATCTTTTCCAGCAGCTGCAATATTATTCCTTGGTCCCTAGAATACTCTTCTGGGGCAAATCCTAGCCTCCCACCTCTGAGGCCATCTGCAGATTTCCCCAGGCTGCTATTACATGAATAATCAGCTGTCTCACTTAAGAAATTCTCTTTGTTCTACATCATTAAATGCTGACTCCTGCTGCTGCTATGACAGATCACTTTACAGGAATCTACAAGGGGAGCTGTCTCTGATGTTAACAATGGGTCTTTGCTGTGGAAAAAGAATACACTGAGGCAAGTATGAGACAGTTTGAATTTATAATATTGTAACACTGGGAAATAAAAAAACCTGAAGCTAGAGTATGTATACCAATTTTGAAATCTGTATTTCCAAAAAGTGAGGACAGGTCTTTAAAATAGGATTGAGTAATTTTGTGCCCAGGAATAAATTCGTAGGTCTCATCAAGGCGGTGGTAAGATAGTAATTTGATGACAGGAGGGGGAAGATACAATGGGCTATGAGGGAATTCAAAACAAGACCAGCTTACTATAGGCAGACTGTAGAAAAAAGGAAAATGCTTCCATCAAAAGCATGAGTGATAGCCTCTAGTGAAGGCATGGTAATGGGCTAAATAACCTGAAGGTTTCTTCTTCCACCACAGCCTTTTTGTTGTGAAGTCCTTTCCCAGATATCTTCCTGACTGATGCAGATCTCTGCTAACTGTATATTAGTTACTAAAATGCATTAACTCTAACAGATGTCTTTGTGAATGGTTTTGCTGCCACTCTTTAAAAATCAGCCATATGCCCAGTATACTGGTCCATCATTTTCTCTAGATGTATCCAAGTACTGTGTAGCTAGCAGCTTAAGACCCTTTGCCCAGTACCTTTTCCTGTTTACTCTTGATGTGCAGCTCCCATTCTCTATGTGGAAAGGGTGTGTTTTCAAAACTTTCTGCTTTCTTTGCTCATGCTGAAAGAACACTGAAATATGCAAAACTTGCGCCTATTTACATGTACAAATCGGTTTGAAACTGTGAGCTGCTAGCCTATGTTTTTATTCTGCAGTGCTTTTAAACAGCAACCATTACAAACCAGAGTGACCCCCTTCGAAATGAACTGTGATACTGGAGTGATTCCTAGACCATGGCATGCCATTAGCTTGGCGTGTGAGAACTTACAGTGTCCTGTGGCTGAAGCATGCTGTCCATGTTCTTCTTGTCTTAATGGTTGTTTTCTGTCTTGAAACTTAATTCATCCTTTGTGTGTTAGTGTGTTTTATTTTAGCCCAGTTGTTCCTACAGTGCTGTGTCATTTGTAACAACACCTCTTGTCTGTTTTCGTATTTTGGAGTTAATTCTGTAGATGGTGTTCACCCAAATGAGGGACTTGCCAGTGGTGACTCTGCATCATTGCTGATAGCAGAGAATGTTGTTGTTTCATTCTATTTAGCTTTAAATCAGTCCATGTTCTATCTAAAGCTGCTTGGTTTGAAGAAAAATCAGTTCTGCTAGGGGAAAAAAAATTCAGTAGCTTTATTCAATGTCTATATTCCCTCACCTGAAAGCCCTTTGGCTGGATATTTAACTGCACTGTCACAAACCCCATGAATTTCTTCAATTTCTTCAGAAGGAAGAGAGGATTTGCAGGTTAACCGGCTGGAAACGCAAATATGGATAAAACCAGACATACAGAAGACAGATGTGGACTTTTCAGAAATTCTTAATGCAATACAAGAAAGTAAGTTATTCCTTGGGTGTAGAATTGGGTTTATGGTAGAAGAATCCGTTGAAATGCATTGAAATTATAACTGAAGGAATAAATGAAGTTGTGAACAGAATAATAAGTGAGTATGTATTACTAAAATATCTCAGGAAGTTCAATGGGTTGTTGAAGGCCAGTAAAAAATCTTTTACTATCAGAGAAGTCATAGTACAATTTGTATTATTAAATGCCTAAGTATTCCAGCAGTATATACTTCCTATGTAGAAGTAATCTGAAATATTAAGATTACTGTTACTTTAATCCATTCTTTATACTCTTGGGTGACTGTGTGAACTATTAATGTTGTGCTAATGCTGCAGTCTAGGATGTAAGACTGGATTTGAAGTTCCAGCTGTACCAATGTGTTGGGGTATATTCACATTTTTGCAGCTGGTAATTTTTGGGAGCAGAAGTGATGAGCTTGTCACAAGAACTGAAGGTCTGCGTATCTTAGATATGGCATGAAACTGTCTCTTTTCACATGTAATGTGTGGTGGACTAAGCAATGATTGCCTCTTAAATTCAACTGGAGAGGCTGAGAAGGCACTATTGTCTTTTAGCGGCTGGATAGACAAGGTAGATAAACAAGGATAAGCAAATTCAATGTAGGAAGAGACTGTACTGGATACAGGAAAAAGATATCTTCTCCATTGCAAGCACGTGGCTAAGGAGAATAAAAATGGATGATTGATTTAAAACAATTAGATGTCAAGATTAGATTTATTAACAGTGATTATCTGAGGCAGCTTATTTTCAAGATGACCATATCTCAACTTCTCTTCGTACCGCATCTTACTTCAATACCATACTCTCTGATTATATCCCTGTGCAGAATAACCCCAATTTGTGTTCAACAGGGCACAGGTTTGCTTATAACTGCAAATGTTAAACTTCTAGCTAAAGTTTTTAAAAGTATGCCATTTTTCTGTGGCCATAAAAAAAGGCATTCATCTGACTTGAACACAGGGGTTTGCAGTGATGGTATCAAGATCTGAATTCATTGTCTAAGCTACCTTTGTGTATCAATTAGTGTGTCTACAGCCCAGTTTGTCTCTTTTTAAAGTAGGTGTATAATATAGATTAGATGACCTGCAACTTGGAAGTGGCTACTTGCCTCTGTTGCCTGCAGATGGAATTTAGGGAGGTAAGCTGACTTGAATCACTACCACAGCTTAGACATTTGCACTGTGGGCGTGTAAATGTAAGTGAACCCTGCCCTAAGTAAAACAAATATTTGCACGTGATTAATGGATATAAACTGTCTAGAAGTAGGCTTCCAAATTATATCAGTAATTTGAATATAATTCCGAACCTAAATAGCATTAAATGAAGAGTCTTTTAAGAATTTATATTTTTATTTACAGATTATTTTTGAGCCATTTTAGAAAGATGATGCTTTTACAGTGTTGGAGGCAGTGTTTTTTCTTTATCCAGACCAGGCACAGTTGCTGTTGGGAAGTTAATTTTTATGTCTTTCAGCTACATCTTCTTCTGGAAAGACAAAAAGATTGCTATGATGTACAACGCAGTTTGCAAAGGCCTATTATGTGAGCAGCGAAGCATCTTGTCACCTACAATCTATTGTAAATTTCAAATAATTACAATAAACATGCCTAAATATTATTTCTAGAGTGGTTGCTCTGTGCAGTCATTGCTACTTTTATTCCCAGTTGTTAGCATGGAATGCAAATCTAAAAATGCTAATGATACCTTTAAATACAACAATTTTTTTTCCTGATAACATGAGTTTTCTGAACATTTCCCATCTTGCCTTATTCAACTTTAGCTAGTTGGTATGTCTTTGTGTATGGTAGACTGCCAAGAGTGATCATTCAATAGCAGAGGTCTTATTTAAAAAAAAAAAAAAATTACTTTAACATTTTGCTCTAAAGCTACTTATTTTTTCCTTTACCCTACTGAATCTCTTAGACTGCAACTGAAGACAGATTTACCATCTCATTCTTTACTTTCATGTGAATATACTACTATTATAAAAGATTTAAAAGTAATTTCTACTGCATCAGAGCTAAATTCTGCATCTAAGTACCATGGCTCACGGGAGGGTCTTAACACATTTTTCTAAAGATTTCTGGTAAGTCTTTTATTTAAAAGTTTCTTCTTGATCACACGATATTCAGAAATTATTTGTAGTCTTTCAGACTACAGTTCAGAAAAAATAATTACTTTTCCAAACATAGCTATAGACACACACTGGAAAATAGGGGCCTGCAAAACAAGGCCTTGTATCTGACCTAAACCAAAATTGTAAACTAAACAGTAGAGATATCTAGGTTTTGCATGTCACATATAAACCAGAATTCCCTATTGTTGCCTACTCACAGCCTGTAATCATGCCACAGCCACAAGCAGGGTAGTGGTGGTCACTGGGGACAGCCCCATCCCTGGGCATCAGGTACTTCCATGGTGCAGTGGGACCATGGCTGGGCAGGGCAGGGCTGTGGGAAGCTGGAGACCAGCCCTGCTGTGGCATCACTAGTTCAGGGGCTAACAGCCCTGGGGGACTGATATGAGGTCCTGGGACCTGGGCAGGGTGGATGGAACCCCGAGTGCCCCGGCAGAGACAAATCAGGGCTGGGTGTGCCTTCAGGGCCATGGCAAAAGCTAGGCTTTCATGACATTTTCCTTGTTATTACACTGAGAAGATGGACTTCTTGCGGAAAAGCAGTAGATAGCTTTATTAAAAAAAAAAAAAGCTCAGATTTCAAGCTTTTTTCTTTAATTCCCACAATTTGCTTCAATGCATGAAGCTTGTTTTTATTGCCATTGCAGTAAAGTTAAAATTCTAAGAAAACTCTGGCTTTTTGGAATATTTTTCAAAATCTACTTTATATTGACTCTTACTATATTTAATTAAAAAAATATATTTTAATTCTCCTAATATGAAAGCTAGAAATCAGTGAGCTTCCCAAGACAGGGTTACTGATCCACTGTGTAGTTACTGAATCTAGCATTTGATGTGATAAAAAGTTCCAGGCTGCGTGGTATCTGTAGGATGGCCTCCTTGAAGCAAAAATTTGAAAATTTTATCTGCCAGCCTTACTGAGTGTAAAAAACTGTATCCAAAAATCCAAATAGATATTGTATAAATATAACATGTAGTACAAGAAGATGCAGAAAAGTTCTTGGTTTTTCATATGCAAACTTTTCTGCTTTGTAAGTCTCTGTTAAACAAATATTTGCTAGTCAGTGTTTTCATTAAGGGTATTCTCCAATATTAGTGCTTTTAAACCAAATAAATTTTTCCACTACCATTAACACGTGGAAATGTGCTATACTTTTTATAAACATTGCCAGCAAGGCTTTTTAAGGAAATTCACTTTGCAACATTATTGATAGGCCTAAAAGCTTCCAAAGAGCAGTTTCTGGAATATTGATCTTCCAAGCTTGCATCATCCAAAGCTAGAGTATACTCAGTGGCTTGGTGTGACAATTGGTAACAAAATGACAATTAATTAACAGAAACATGATCTCTGAGCATACTTCCATCTTGCTACACAGAAATATAGTAAGGTCCCATTTTTTAATGGAAATTCTTGTTTTTAGGCACCCCAGTTTTTGAGCATCCCTCTTCAGAAAGTTAGAGTTATCTTATCTTTGAGCGCTACTTAAATCAGCCTCTTGGTCCAAAGTGGCTTCTGGACCCACTGACATTATGCATGAGCTCTCACTCAGAATTTCCAGCAATCGGTTTTCAGAATATGTGGTTCTACTGTATTTGGGATAAAAGTATTTGTATATCTACATTTTTTTCAAATCCTCGACGGATTCTGAATTACCAAGTCATTTTGATTTTATTCCACAAAATGGAACATGAGGGGGAGAAAAGAGCTTGCATATTTAAGTTGCTCTAAAAGCAGAAAGGAGTTCTTAATATCTTCAGTAGCAATGCACATGCTGCTCTGTATTCTTGTTAAATTTCACTGCCTAAAAAGACATGATGACATGCTAGCACCAGTCTGCCTCCCATATATATCATTCTGTTAAGGTCATTTTCTGATATATGCATGTCATGATCTGAAGGGGACAGAAAGGATGGAGCCTTGATTATGCCTTTAGCAACATTTGGCTGTGTAGGTGTTCATGTCCATTGGAGTCGAGTGGCTGAGCTAGCTATAGGCAGCAGGATAGTAGGCTTGGAAGTACTGTCACTACTATTAAAGTAAAGCAAACGGGATTTGCTTTTTAAATTATTTATTTACCTTTGTAGAACAGTATTTTATGATTTTTGTTTTTTTTAGTATTCAGTGAGTCTTGGGATTGAAAAATGGCCTTACCAAATGTTAGGGCATCATGGTTAGTGTCAGTAACTGAAATACCAAGAGTGTTTTTTCAAAAACATACACAGCAAGGCAACTGCAGTGTAAAGAGTTCCACTTTCTCACCAGCAGCACGGCTTTGCTGCAACTGGAAAAAGGTAACAGACAGCTTTAGCAGTGATGAGGTTGTTCAGCACATCTCTTCACTACTTATCCTATTTGCTGAAGCTACCAACCAGCATGTCATTATCTACTTCTGATATAAGCAATTTTCTACTACAGGCAATCTGGACAGGTCCTGGTAGCTAATTTCACTAACCAGCTGAGAGTCACCACTTCCAAAACTTCTAGTCACTGCTGAAATGGGCTGTATTTTAAAGTGACTTTGAAACAAGATTTTTTTGCTCTTTGCAAGTCCTCAGAACAATTCAGTAATTCTCTGCTTTAAACCCTCAAACACATTCACTCTCTTACACAACCTTATAAAAAACCTTAAAAACCTTATATTTTGCAACCCAAAGCATTGCTTGCACTTCAGCAAGCAGCAATTTTACTATCTCAAAAGCCTCATCTTTTATACCAAGGCAGTCTTAATGGCAGGAAAAAGCTAGTTCAAATTCCCTTGAGCAGTGCATACAGGCAAAACTGCCATTTTTACATCTTTCACTGTCTCTGTCTGCACCATATATATATATCTTGCATAATCTTCAGAATTTAATTCTGTATTTTCCATTATTGTTTTCAGACTATATTGATGTGCTGATCATATGTAGGTTTGTGTGGTGCTTTCATGGAGGTATGCTGCTGGGTCTCAGGTCATTCTAAATACTTTTTGTTTCAGTAGTTCTTTGTTGATGAGTATTCAGTTGAATTCTTCTCATATGAATGTGTATGCAAAAGCTGCTCATGATCTACATCCAGATTATCATCTGATTGGGTGGAATGTTTCCTGTCTTGCCCTTTGAAACTGCAGGAACAAAGGACAGGTGGTTAGACTGTGCTGTCTTGTCGTGGTTCCTCTGTCTTTTATAAGCATCTCCAGTGTGACTTTTGTGGATTGAATTGGATCAAGGTGGCAAATAATTCTTTAATATTGCTGCTGCACGTGCTACAATTTGGAGTCTGTTTTTTGCCTTCTAAGTCTCCTAAAACCTCTGTTAGTTTGTCCTAGGACAGGCTAAATGCAGCCACAGCGACACTGAGGAGCTGCAGACTGTCCTCACAACATAAACCAAAACACCACCACGATGGTTTTCTCCAGTCCTGTCAGTAAGCTCACCCCTAGCTGGGAACATGATGGTGTGATGCCAAGGCTGGTTTTAAGGTGGAAAAACTCTGTCCTAGATATTTGTTTCTAATGGTATCTTGGCACTTCTCAGAAAAGTAGGATAAATAAAATAAATGGACTGATAGTAAAAACACTCTTAAAATGGCAAGACAAACTTAGTATCTGCAAAAAAAAAAAAAAGGGGGGGTTCTATCTCTGGTGTGTTCAGAGTATGATGATATGCACAATATAAAAGAGAAAGTAGGTGAGGCTATTACTCCCAGTATCTCTATAAAAGCTACTTGGGATCCTGAAGAAGAGAGGGCGCTCTCTAAAACTGATGAATTAGGATATGAAGTGTTAAGCGGGTATTAAATATTGTGCAATACTAATGTTTGGGTACAAAGAATGATAGCTAGAGTAGTCGGTATGCAACCCCAAAATCGCTAAACTTGGAGTAGTATGTTATCCTAAAAACTGTTACTTTGCCACAGAATTTCTTATTGTTATGTTGTCTACATGGGAAAAAAATACTACTAGAAGTATTAAAAACTAAGAATCTCTATTAAAAATTATACTGCTTTGGTTAGCTTATTAGCCTAGTATCTAGAGGAGATTAATTTGGATGTGAAGACTTTTCTGTTGTTTTGGAAATTTTTAGTGGCTTTCTAAGAGGAAGTATTGCAATCAAAAATGCAATGTACGTCACTAACTTGGTCCTTATTTTATGCACGAAAATGAAGAAGGGTTCTTAAATATTTTCATAGGGTTTTCTTTTTTATCTACCTGCAGCTATAATAATAGACTTTAGATACTGTAAAGGACATGTAGAAAAAGGGAGCAATCTCTTTTCCATGTTCGTGATTGATAGGAAGAGGATAATATATTTAAATTGCAGTGTAGGTGCATATTCAAGATTAATATTATGAAGAAAACTTTCTCCTGCTTGTGACTGTGAAAAATAGGCCACCTGCAAACACTGTGAAGCCAGTAGCACCAGAGATTTTTTTAAAAGGTTTCTTAAACTGGGCTTTAGCTGCTGGAGAAGGCAAGGGTGAAAAGAGGTCACAAAAAGCTCATGATGGCATTTAATTTCTGGCAACTGTTCAGTCTCTCCACAGTGGGAGAATGGATTTTTATACCTGTAGCCAGTAGTTAGAAATGGAACTAAGTTTCTGTCAGCAATTAGAGATTTTTGTCTATTCCCTGTTAGCATAAATTCTCATCAACAGGAATTACAACTGCCTGTCACTAAGTTAGGGGAGTTGCAGAGATGCAGAGGGATCAGGAGGTTATTGCACAAAAGAAAAATTACTCCAGAAGTGAGTGAAGTTTGCAGAAATTGTGAGGAATAATGGGTTAATTTCTGTCAAAAGTAATAGATATTTGATCCTGCTCTAGTCAGGGGAAGAGGGTCAGTAACTGACCTTTGAGGGGTTTCTTCTAACAGTTATGGCTCTACTGTTATAATTCTGAATTTTGCCTATTAAATATGAGGTTGGAGAGATGAAGTCTATCCACAGTTGAAGCTTGATCTGCAGCCAAGGCATTTTTCTTCTCCCCACACACATCTCTTCATCATCCCTTTGCACCAGACCTGAAAACTGGGTGCAAAGGTGGACCCCGCTGGCTGCAGCCTGCCTGCCCTTCATCTCCCATCCAACACATTGATGACCCTTATGTGGGGCTGCAGACTTGCATAGCAGCTCTGCCCACAGCTTCTCATCATCTCCTTGCTTGGCAGAGCAAAGAACATCACCCTAAAGCTAATACTACTCTTGAGTACAGTGCAAGCCTTTAACTCATTCTTTCTAGTGTGGGGTTTTTCTTGTTACTTAGAGTAAAATTATCACAAGACATGGCATTGCAAGAAAGGTGGTGGAAATAGAAATTATTTACTCAAGGAGATACCTCCCGTCAGGCCACTGCTGGAGCCAGGGGTTTCCCAGGAGGGATGGCAGGGGAGGGCTTGACAGCCTGGGTCTCTAACACTGCCTGAGATGCGGGGAAGGTGAGGGAACCTGTCCATGGTGCCCAATCCTGCCCTGGAGAGGAGATGAGCCAAATCCAGGCCAGGATGTCAGCCCATGGACTGATTTTGGGATGAGTCCTGATGCAGAGAACCAGGGTCAGACACAGCCCAGGGAGCAAGGCTTCCCTGCAGTGCTGTTTAAGGGCTTCTCCCCATAGACACCAGAGGGAAGGGGCTGCCCTTGCCTGTGCTGGCCTTATGTTGATCCCAAGCCCCATGGCCATATCCCCAGGACAGAGGAATGTGCTCTTACTTCTCTTCGCTTTTTGTCAGAATTGGGTTTGCTACAGCATCCTATAGATTTAAGCTTCATGCATGACTGAGGGCTGTGCAGTAGGTATATATGAATGTGCTAGATTTATATGCATCAAAACTTGCCAAATTGTGCGAAGATAAACTTCTGCCCAGATTGATTTATTCAATGCCTTTCAAGTAACAGTATTTATTTGAGGTCTTCTGCTTCTGGCTGCTCCACAGGTCTGTACAACTTCTAACTCAATACTTTATGCAGTAGCTTAAAAATCTTCTTCTTTATAGTAAGATATTTTCATAGACCTTACTAATCCAGAAGATAATAATTTAAGCCACTCACCCCAAAAGGAGCTGAGGAAATAGCTAATGTATGTTTCATTGTGACAGAAAATTGCTTATTTGACATCAGAAAGTTATTGTGGTATCCTAAATCTTTATGCGGCTCACTTGTGAAGAAAGCACTCCACCAGTGCACATCAGATTTTAAACTTAACATGGTATATATTTGAACCAGAACTGAAGAAAAGTGGGATTGTTGGTAATGTGTTACACTTGATGTCTTCATTTGGTTCAATGGTGATTTGAACATGTATTTTTTTGTTTGTTTTTAGTAGCTAAGGATGTCAACATTTTTTTTGATGAGTTAGAAGGTGTGAACAGTCCTTCCAAAGATGATGATTCCCTGCTTCATCATGGTAACTTGACCAGTACTTCTGATGATGCCAGCAGGTTGGAAGTTGTGGGAGAGGTAAGAACACAGAACTACTAATATAATTATTAGTCATGCCCATTATACAAAGGGAATAAATGTAATTGATTTAAAATCTCATTCTCTGCAAGACAACTTGTGTCTGACCTTTCCCATGGGGACTGGTTTTCCTTTCTGAATAAAGCTGAAATATAAAATAGAAAATATCCCAAGTTAAAGGGAGGTTTTATTGATTTCATGCACCCCCAGTGAAAAGTTTGTACAGGCCTTTGTTGTCTGCTTGGTTTTTTGAACAAGTTTAATGCCTCACTGCTTCTGAAAATAATGGAAATCTTTTTCCTATATTAACCCTTTGCGGGGAAGGAAGGAGGAAGATAATTTATCATAATTCTCTCATAAGAAGCATTGGGTACTAGGTATGTGACACATTCCCTTCCAGTGAAGAGTAAGTGACCTGATGGTGTGTAATGGAGAAGGTAACAGGGAGCAATCATTCATGACATCGACCGTTTTAAAATATGTCTTAAAGCAGGCAAAGCCTCATGGACCCAGGAGGAAAATTCAGGTCTAAATTCCTTTTTGTGTCTTTTGTGTAGAAAAATACACTTTAACTTCGCCTCTAGCTGCCCTACAACACCAGGGATGTTAGGACTGTCTCCCTGGGGAGCGAAGAGGCCGAGAACTTGTCTCCTTTTCTCCACCTCAGGAATGTAGCTGCATCCAGGCTACTTACTGGAGTGGTCTGGTGTGACCTGCAAGCTGTGCCTGAGGATTTTTTGGCAGAGGACTGACTGGCACAGATCAGAACTGACAGGGACCATACTAATAATTAAAAAGCATGGAAAACCACAGGATATTGCTGAAGCCCCTGTGCTGAGTCTGTTCTGTTTATTAGTTTAGATAAAGTATAGAATGTAATTACAGATTATGTCTTTTTCAGGCGCTAGAGGGTTTTGTGGTGCAAGTTCTTTTGTGAAACACTACTGAGGAGAGTCAGAGATTTTTCTTGTGCTAGAAACTCAGCCCACAGAGAGCTGCACTACTGGAATGTTTAGACAGATTATTAAAGCAATGAAATTCAGGGCACCAAGAGATATGTTTGACCTTGCTCACAATTTCATCTTCCCCTTTACTCATTGTTTTTCCCTAGCTTCCCATATGACTTACAAAGGACCCTCTTTGCCTGCTTGCACTATAATATTTTAATATGACATGATATTCCTGTGTTACACTTTAGGATCATGTGCCATATGGTCTTTTAACAAAAGGGCACGGGTGAAAGGCACATGATCTTTGCAAGTTAAAGAGGTAAAATGAACAGAAAATGGTCAGGACAGATGATGGTGCAGAGCAACATATGCTGCTGTTAATTTAACAATACTGCAAAACCACTTTTTCCTCTTTGATGGACTCTGTTGTTTTTAAAGGAGAAGGGAAAATGTCAGAGGAGTATTTTCCTAGTTGAACAGATGATATTTTTCTTCTCACATAATCATAACTGAGGAAAGTAGCAATGTAGGTCATGTATATGTGTAAGAGGGGTAAGGGACTGGAAATTGAGTCTTAAGGGGAACTGAGGGACATTGTAGCCTACAAAAAAAAAAAAAAAATTCTAAGTACTTGGCCCCTGCTTAATTCCAGAAGGAAAAGACACACTGTTTAGATGTTGTACAGTTTATTATGAATAAGTATGTGACACAACTATACAGTAGTGGGGTGAACCCTGAAGCTCCACGCTTCCTCTCAGTCTTTCAGTTTATTTTAGTAGCTAAGAGAGCCTGTAGATCACCCTTAATGTCATCAGGACAGAGCATCTGAAAGTCTCTCTGAATGTACTGAAGAATGTACTGAAGTTTTTTTGGTTTAGTTTTGAAGGTAATGCTGCAGCAAAATAGTTTAATATGACTTCTGGCTGAATTCATTAAAATGAATTTACAATTTTAAAAATGTACAAGGACATACCAAAGGTTTATCACTTTTGTTTAGCTGACAAGTTGGGATATTGTTTCCTTCAACTCTTAGTTCTTCATGCTCAACCAGAAGATCCAATGAAGACTTTGTGGCTAGAGCTTTATCAAGAGTTCCTTAACTGATGCAGAGCCAGATGGGGATTCAGCTTGTCCTTTGGCTAAAGATGCTTCTTTTCTTTGTTTTATGTTTCATTCTAACACAGCTGCAGTCTGATGTCTGTCTGATTTCCTTTTGTGCGCACTGATCAAATACTTTCTACGTATGCCATTATAACAATTAGATATACATTACAATTTAAATCCAGGGGCATACTATCAGTAAAATATTGTATTAATTCCAATGAAGTTTCATTTTCTAAGAACTGGAGTAGAAGCAGAAAGCAGGCAAAAATTACAGGAAAAATTATTTAGGAGCTATATTCTAAGTATGCATCCGTTCTGCCTTTCATAAAAGAGAATAATGGAGCTCGGACAAAAATCGACTTCTACTTAAATGAGCTTATGTGGTCCATTCTTGATATTCCAGCTAGTATAAGTAGTTTTGAAATTGAAATTGTAAGAGTCACTCCTACAGTCTTCACTTTAAGCATCAAAATCAGCTGATATTTGGGGGAAATGTTATTAACATTTCTCAGAATAGCGTTTGTTTTAATGATCTCCTCTATGTATTGGAACTTGCACTGAAGATTTTGGTAGGAAAAAGGTATTCATGTTGCAAAATAAGAATTCTGATATTCTTTATGGTACTTATGATACCTTGTGCAATTTCAGCTCAATATCTGTGTGTGTATTTACCAGAACATGAGCTAACTTTTTTTTTCTGTGAAATCCCTGTCTTCTTCAGTGATCTGGATGAATATGGAAAGAGAGTATCTAAGCTTTCAGAGAACACTACAAATCTCTTACTTACTAACTTTTGAGCACTTTATTTGGGGCCTAGATAATTTCAATTTTAGAAAAGTTTCATGTAATTAAATATATTGTCATGTCCAGAAGAATACATCAGCCAGTGAAGATAATAGAAAAATAAAGTTGTAGCTTCCACAAAATTTTAATCTAAATGGGCAAAAGGATATTTAGGAAAAAGAACACGCAGAGAAAATACACTTGCTCTTTATTAGAATCTTGCCTTAAAAAACTGGGTAGTTCTGGTTTCCTTTTTTTTTGCACAAATTCATATGTTGCCATTGTTAGTGGTGGAGGTATTAACCCTCTCCACCAGCTGTGAAGTTGCATGCAGGGGACTCTAACTTCAAGTTGTCATGAACAACAGGAGAAGACTCTTTATCTCTTTATAATTCAAAGATCCTATCTTCATTGAGCATCCATATTGATAATTACCAGGTACCAAAATAATTAGGAATGAAGAAAGAATCTAATCTGTCATTAAATTAGTGAACACTGGGGTCCCTTCTGATTTATTTTTTTAAAGATCTACAGATAAAGTTTCACATTTCCTTGTTTTCCCTAACTGCACCTTTGCTTAAAAGTTCCATTTAAAGTCTCTGTAGCTGTTAAGGTTACAAATCCTCTCATTTTGGATAGTGAAACACTTGGGTAGGCCCTTCAGCCTAAAACTCTCCTAGCATTTATGTGTGTATGAGTCCTATGTCTCTGAATGTTGATGGCTCCCAGTTGTGGGTCTGAGAATATAACTACTGCATTCCTTGAAAAATAATTCCTGATTAGACAATTTCAGATATATGTATTACAAATAAAGCTGCAAAGACAGCCAGAAATGCTAAACTTCTTGTTAGATTGAAGTCTTCCCTGTTCTTCCACTTTTTTTCCAGCATCCTTTTTCAAATGAAGGAATGGAGATTTGACATACATATCTAGACCTCTTTCCCACCAAAAACTGCAGTAAGACCTGATTCTAGATATATTTTTAAAATCACCTTAGGAAAATTGAATTTGGATGTTGTAAAACAGGTAAAGTAGATGAAATGTCTGGAGAAGGGTCAGCGAAGCTCAAGGTAGGAGAAAGTCTCTGTCTAGAATAGCGTAAACCAGGAATATTGTGGATGATGCAAAAGCCCTGTGGCTGTTATTTCCTGACACTGCTGGGCCAGCTCTGATTGTCTCCATAACACATTAGATCCTCTTGAGAGGAGGTTAGAGTTCTTGTAAGTCCAGGCTCAGTCTAGAAAGCTGCCTCACAGGCTATAACAGAGGGCAACAGAAAGAGTTCCTTTTCAGAGGCCATGCTAGTCTAATCGGGTTTATGAGTCTGAAATTGATATAGTGTGTTCCTAAAATGAAAAGGACCTCCAAATACAGATAACAGTGTCCAAGCTGCTTCATGAAGTAAAAATGACAGTGCTGTAGTTGAGAGTGTTTCACAAGTCCCAGAAACTGGTTGTCTCAGGAAGTCTTACAAGTCAAATAATTCGGCTCTCATAGATGCTCTTTAATATAAAGTTCTACATGCACCGATGAGTCAGTGTAGGGCAAACCAATTTTCTTCAGAAAGAGATGAAACATAGGAAGCATAAAGGGCAAATCTATTTTTCCTGTGAAGTCACTACTGCATGCAGAGAAAGACATGTTCCTCTTGGATGGATCTGTGTTAACATTTTAGTTCAGATCAGGAGTGTACATTTGAAGTGAATCTCTCAATTGCCCCTACTTGTGCTTTGTTTGCATTCCAGAACAATGTTGGATTTTAAACCTGGATTCCTTCTGGAAGCAAATAAATTGTGAAGTGTACTCCAGTGAGTCTTCTGGACCACACTAAAGCAGGCCAAAAGTAAGCCCTGGAGCCTACATAGTGTGGACAGCAGATCCCCAGCCCAGATTGTTTTGCTCTACAGATCCTTTCCTATGACACTGCTTTACTTAAATACATAGTGACTCTGGGACCTACAGAAGAGGAAGGATGTCTGATCAGGAGGCTTAGAAATCAGCAGGACCTCCAAGCTGACCCATTGCCTCTAAATTTCCTCCTGCACCCTTCCTTTATTTAAATAACCTTAAATATCTATTTGGGGTTTCTTATGTATTCTGAACATAGATTTTTTTTAATGGAAAAAAATAAACTGTGCTTCCTGAGATGTTTTCATATTTAATGCTTTGTGAAAAATACTTCTGATAGCTTGATAATACCATTTGTCAGCATGATATACAGTATAGATACAAATGGTTTGTTACTGTTATTTCCTTAGAGCTTAAATCTTTTTTCTTGCCTTCTTTTTCAGTTCAAAGAACTGTTCCACTATATCAAGTCTGCATTAAGCTGTGTCAGGAGTCAGGCACTGTAATAAAAGAATCTTTGAAAAATTCCCCTTTCCACCTTCAATAAACTGAATGTACCAAGGGGGTGGGACATTTGGGATGCTTTCGTTGTTTTTTTCCATTTAATCAAAATGCCTGCTGAAAATCAGAAAGATAGCTTACGCTAAACTCTGCATGGGAATATTGGTTGGGGCCAGGCACTGGGGGTTGAGGGGGAGGGGGAGTGTCTGTAAGAGCAATTTGTTTACTTTTTACAATTTAAATTCAGAAGCACTTCTGCTATAGAGAAAGTGTGTTGAAAATTCCCTACTTTTTCTGAAATGTGAAAGGCAAAATATTCTTTTTTTACCAGATATTTGATCATATATTATAGGGAATGGCTATATTTGGCAGGAATGGTTGAGCAAATTCTGGAGAAACAGAGAGAAATTAGCCTAACACTCCCTTCAGCTCGGAGCCAGATTGATCTTGAGGTCCATGCCCGCTATACTGCTCTGGGGGAGTGCTGTTTGTTCCCATACATGATTCACAGCGTACATTTTCTGTATGCAACACTCCAACCCACAAACATTCACACAATTTCAACTTGTCTGAAAGTGAAAGCTTAACCCCTGGGCAGGACTTGTATTATGTGGAAGTAATGTCAAATTGTGAGGAGGATCTGTAGAGAGTTTCATCTCATGAATTTCTAGAAAAAGACCAGCAGTTTAGTCTTTTAGATCTCAGGAGAGGGACCTGCTTAACTTCTTATTAACAGTGAAATCAAGTTGTTTTCTGTCAGAGCAAACTTTTGAACAGGCATATTCTCTGCAGGAAATAGCCAGGAAACAGTATTTCTTACATTTACATACTGCTAGACCAAACACCAGGAAATATTTTCAAATAAACCTAGTTTCCTCAACTGTTCCTTAAGCAAAGAATATTCTGTAGTTAGTATGATGAGGTACAGTGAGGTAGATATAGGACATTCATATTGTTGTCTGTGTCCTGTGAGGCAGAGGAACCAGAGTCATTGCAAAGCAAAGAGAAACTCTGTGCCAGGTTTTAGTGTTCCTTGCTACAGTAAATGCTTATGTCATTGTTTATTCTTCTTACAAGTACAAAGACATCCCCCCCACGCTAAGTTCTTAATTTTAAATTTCTGTTTTGGTAACACTATTCTCTGCTTTATTTTATGTGTAAGAAGTTATTCCTAATTTTATGGAGGGTGGTGGGGGAGGAAGATTGGCTTGTGTTCTCTGTTCTCTCCTACCACATGCCTATGTGACCAAAGATCTGCTTAAGAAGACCTCCTGGTTTTGGAGAAGTCTATATTCCTTTCAGACAGCCTCAGAGGCACTGTATGTAAAGCACCTAAAAACTTGAACAGTGTCTTCTGATTCCTTTTCTTTCCTGTTTATTATTGAAAACTGATGATGCAAACAGCAATGCAGCAATTACCACGGCAAAATAACATTACTGAAATGTATGACTTTCTCTTTACAGGAAGTACCTGATAAGAACAAAACCAATGGACTATATTTTAGAGATGGAAAATGTCGAATTGACTACATCCTGGTGTATAGAAAATCCAATCCACAGACAGAAAAGAGGGAAGTATTTGAGAGAAATATCAGAGCGGAAGGACTTCAAATGGAAAAAGAGGTAAGAGACCTTCCTAGAAAAAACCTTTCAACATTTAAATATGTGTAGAAACTGAGGATATGAGTTTTGTTTACTCTGAAATCCCCTTACTCTGTTGCAGCAGTGGATAAATGCATTTAAGCATGCCTAAATATAGGCTGTTTATTGCCAGAGCAGTGGGAAAGCATAGCCTAAAGGAAAATCAGACACGTGGATTGAAGGCCAAAACAGGCCATTAAAGTCATCTTTTTCAACCGTATGCACAAGTAGGCCACAGAATTTCATCCACTGTGCTGTGCAATTGAGAAAACAAGTCTAGGTTTGGATAGCCTAAGTTCTGCTGAGTGCAATCCACATTTCTGCACGTACATTTCCTTTTAGCTACCTGCTCTGCTCTTTGCTGAGGCTCAGTACCCTTTCCAGAGACCTAACTAAATGCCTGCCTTCCTCTTCCTGTCAGCTTAGGTGTAGGGACTCAAGTGGTATTTTGATAGTTTGAAAACATCCTAAAGTCCCTCCTTCCTTCCGTCTTAATCCTAGACATTTAAATAATTGGACAGTACATATGAGTTGTTTATGTTAATGTTATTTCCAACACAATGTCCCAAACCTGTAAATCTTTTCTGGAGAAGAGTGTAAAAAAGAATGTAAAGTTTCTAAAAATGTGTTGATGTAATAGCAGAACCAAGGATTAAGGAGGCCAGGGCTTAAGTCTCACTTCCATGCAGAATAGATGTTGCTCAATATTTAGCTTTATTTGTGTTTGATGAACTCATGCTCAGGCGAATATATATTGTCATGCTGCCACTGATGGAAACAGCAGAGGAGTTTTCAGGTTACAGGCTTTGGTCAGTTATGTAGGTGTTGCCCATCATCTCCCTTTCTTTCACTGAATTCCTGCTACATGTGCAGACACTCTGCCTGTGTACTTGAAAGGCACGCTTCTTTGGAGAACACTGGGGAGGAAAAGTGAAAGCTGTTTCTCTCCAGAATAATGAAAATGTTTCTTCTTTTGAATGAACAGGAGTGCTGGTGGATATAAGTGTATAAGAGCATATCACTGGTTGCGCTAAGCAGCTACCATAAACTATCCCTTCAAATAACCTGGAAGTTTGCATCTTTAGTGCATCTTTAGTAGTTGATAAATCTTTTCAATGGCAGCCATTTTTCTTTTAGTACATGTTTCCTGTAAACATACCACTGTCTGTAGGAGTTGTAAACCAACATCGAAGAACTCAGGCAGCTGTTCAGCTTCACATCCCAGAGTTCTGCCCTGCTTCTACCAGGAAAGATGCTGAAGAAGTCTCTGAAAGTTGGGGCAGTGTAGAAAATGAATGTGGAATAAATCCACCCTGTTGATACATCTGCCCAATGGCTTCAAACCAATCTCTTCCTACTTCGTGATTTTTGCAGATTTATTACTTTTTTCATCAGTGGAAGCTATGAAATCACTTTATATTTTAAGTATCATGAAACTTACTGTGATATTCTGCACCGGAAAAAAATTTCAAATTTATGATTTAAGTGCTTACTATAGAGTTTTCTTGTGGCTTTCAAGCCCTTTTATTTGGACTTCACTGCCTAGGCTGCATAAATGTTCTGCCTGTTTGATTATTCATTTCAGTTTCTATTATGCTACTGGCATTCAGTTTTACTTCTTATTAATCTCATTTGGCCTTGGTGTGACTTCTTGCTGGCATCAGTAATTGTACATTTTCTAAACTCAGAATGATAAAAATGAGCTTGTGTTACATGACTTAGTCTAATGGTTCTAAAATCTAGGACAGCAATCTTTTTTTAACATATGACTCTGACCTAAAATTAAACCCTAGCATGTATATTTTATGATCATGTTAGTTTCCAAATTGAATTATAATCCTGAAGGAAATAACTATATTCTTGGTACCCTCCCTCCCCCTCTCCACAAAGTAACAACTGTGCTGCATAACTCCTAGGTTTAAACTAAGGAGTATAATCAGTTAATGCCTAGATTATTTATCATTATTTATACATCTCCTTTTGATAAGACTACATGTTATTATGAGTTTCAGTTCTGGAAGATTTTAACAGCAGGTCCATTTTCTGGTTGTTCATATCTAATCTATTGCTTCCACTGTGAAAAGTTTACTCCGGGGTAAAATGAGAGAACTTCCTGTGGCGTTGGCCACAGAACTTGGACAGAGGCAACAGGCTGTAACTGCTGGACTGAGAGAAACTTTTTACCTTCAATGAATTTTGTGTGGTTGTTCTTCTTCGACTACTGGCTGTTCATATGTTGAATTCAGTTGTGTTAGTCCTGTCTTTTTAATGCAAAATCAGTGGCAGAGAGGAAAGTTACAGAGCTGTTGACAATGCAGTTTCAAAATCATATTCCTCAGTAACATTGCAGAGAGAGAAAAATGGGCTGCAGTGGCTCGCTGACAAGTGTAGCACAGCAAAATATGCGGGAAGGGGTGAGTGCAAGGAGTGAAGCGTTCATTTAACATGAACTGAGAAAGTGAATCTGAAATGAATTCATAATGTTGAGAGAACTTCAGGCACAATGTCAAGATCATGTAGCTGAGAAAGATCTGAACATGTATGTGTTTCTGACTCTAGCAAAAGGTGATAACATTTTGCAGATATTCCCCAATGAATTCACACTTTACATTTTACAGCTATACCACACCACCCTCCCATGGAAGTTCTGCCAGGTTTGGTGTTCTGTATATTCGGTAGTAAACTTGAAGAGATCCTAGACCAAGGAGCATATAAATGAATTAGTGAAGATATGGAAAACAGAGCTCTAAGAGTGAATGATAGTCGAGTGGAACAGCATAAATCATTTTCTGATCCTTCTCCCTGCTTTTCAATGCCTTAAAAAGCAGGTCTCCTCACAGCTACTGGGTGCGGAATATGTTTCAGGAACTAGTTTCAGATATTTTACAAAAAAACATTCAATCCATTCAGGCTTCTGCCCACACACTGATCTTTGCATCTCCCGGATAAAAGAAGATGTTAATGGAGTGTACTGGTCCATTTTTCAGAATCATCCAAATTATGTGGTTTTTTGTTATCATGCCTGATTAAAAATATAAACATTGCCACCATAAGTGTCAAGCTGTCACCAAGGCATCTCTAATTGCATTCAAGCAGCAGCTGACATTTCTGGGGCAACATCTGGTAGTTGATATGCAGCTGATGTATACAGTAGGCAGTAAAAATATACAATAGGTGTTCTCTGGAGAAAACCCAGAAAGACAGGGAAGAAAAGCACAGTATAAGCTTCAGTTTTGTTATATCAAAACATATCTACTAGCAGGTATACTCTCAGAGTTACATTAATCTGAGTCTGAATGTTATGTTTAGAGATCTTTTTTAGTAGTTGATGCAATATAATTATAGGATACTATTATTCCATGACTTTTCAAGTTTGCAAGCAGATGTAGATAGGTTCATGGCGAGGTTGTAGAAGTTCTACAAAGCAGTTTCTCTTAATGTGACGGTAACTTTGCACTAATGGGACAGGACTTCAGAGGCTAGAAACATGTATTCGATAGGAAAGAAACTTATATTTAGCAGCAACTTGAAGCCTGGTTTAAAATGATGAATGTTGTAAGAAATTACAGATGACAGAAAGAGCACACGGTATAGTATCTCCATGACTCTTGGCTCATCCCTGAGTGTAAAACCACAACAGACTTATGACCCTGTCAAAGTGAGGTAAAAGCTAGAAATAAAGAATAAGTATGAAAAAAACCAAAAACTTCAAAGACTGAAACTTTAAATACAGTTGTGCTCAGAAAATGATGGTGTGAAAGAGATGTTATAATAAACAGATATTGGTCTTGAACATAGTCAAATATTATCATCTCTCTCTCTGGCAAAAATGAAATCTACTACTTTTTGTTGTTGTTGTTATTGTTAGTACTGCAGAGCCAAAACAGTTATGTGAGACTGATCTGCTTTTTTCTGGTTTGTGCGTCATCACTGCAATTGTTCATGAGACTCCTGTTACATAAATGTTATTGCTGATTGTGATTCATAGGCAGAAAAGAATTAAGCTGACTTTCAATCCCCAAGTGGCATTTGCAGATCTGAGTGAGGAAAGGTGTTTTATAAACTTAGCTTATGTAATTTGATTCTCCAAGAAGTGGGGCACAATAAAATCTCAGTGCCTTTGGAGTTGAGTCTAAGTTTCTTCTTCAGTTATTATTTCAGTTTATTCTGTTATTGAAAGAATAATAACTTGTTTGTAATTTACTGCTGCTATAGATGCTAATTTAATCAACTAGGCATATAGTTTATAACAGAATGCTCAGGCTGTCGCCCACCATTTGCAGCTTGCCAGGAGAGTTTGTGTGGTGGCCAGAAGCAAGCTGCAGGTGATTTGGGCAATCTTTTTCTGGCTGCTAGTTTTCCTTTGGTACTCATATCCTTTCCCTGTTAAGTTGAGTGTACTCTGCACATACCAAACACCCCTATCCACTAGAGAAAAGGGTGGCTAGGAAAAGCTTCCACTACCAAAATTGCATCTGCTGTCCTCTGAGCTTATTTTTACAGATAGAAAGGTATCTGTGAGCATGCACTGTGAGATATGTGCTAGGAAGCACCAGGACAGTTGTGTGTGTGATGATCATCTATATTGTGCGGGCATGGTAGGTCAGGCCATGTGCAGGATGTCACCTATGGCTGACAGGCTTCCCTCTAGGACAAACTGGCATTTGGACAAAACTAGGTCTTCTTGGTCTTTGGAGAAGATCAGATGTTTTACTGGGTTTGTGTGGCAAGGTTTTGATAGTGGGGGGTGGCTGTAGACATGGCTTCTGTGTTGGGATATCAGAAGCTTCCCCCCATGTCCAATAGACCCAGGGCCACTGGCCAAGACTGAGCCAGTCAGTGACAGTGGTAGCACCTCTATGATAACATGTTTAAGACGGAGAAAGAACCTGCTGCAGAAGAGCAGCCAGAAGAGAGGAGTGAGAATATGTGAGAGAAACCACTCTGTAGACACAAAGGTTGGTGAAGAAGGAGGAGGAAGTGCCCCAGGTGCCAGAGCAGATTCCCCTGCAGCCTGTGGTGAAGACCATGGTGAGGCAGGCTGAAGCCAGGAAGCCCACGCTGGAGCATTAACTGCTATATGAAGGCAAGAGAAGCAGTGGAGTGAGGTTAAGGGTGGGACTGAGCATGTCAAATGACA
>JAVSBS010024317.1:44471-54632 GCA_033124195.1 Coracias cyanogaster
ATGGAAGGAACCCACTCTGGAGGAGTTTATGAAGAACTTCAGCCTGTAGAAAGGACTCAGTTGGAGAAGTTCATGGAGAACTGTCTCCCATGGGAGGGACACCATGCTGAGGCAGAGAGTGAGGAGGAATGAGTGGAATAGTCAATGTGTGATGAACTGACTGCAACCCCCATTCCCCATCCCCACGTGCTGCTGGCAGGGAGGAGGTAGAGAAAATCAGGAGTAAAGTTGAGCCTGGGAAGAAGGGAGGAGTGGTTAGAAAGTTCTTTATAAGATTTGGTGTTATTTCTCGTAACCCTACTCTGATTTAATTGATAATAAATTAATTTTCCTGAGTTCAGTCTGTTTTGCCCATGACAGTAACTGATGAGTGATATCTCTGTCTTTATCTTGATCCACGAGCCAAGCCTTTTCTTTATATTTTCTCTCCCCTGTCCAGTTGAGGAGGGGAGTGATAGAGCGGCTTTGGTGGGCACCTGCTGTCCAGTAAGGGTCAACCCATCACAGGTGTTGTTCAATGTTCATCTACTGCTGTAACTAATATCAAGCATTCAGACACTTTCATGCATACCAGTAAGTTGTTTTAGTCTCTCACTTTTCTGATCCTATTATTCAGTATGTAAATATCTACTTACACTACAAATTATGCAGCCTGCAGGAGCTGTGGCTTCACAAACAGCATAATATCCCATTATTAGCAGGTGCAGTTTGTTATTTAATGTTTAAGAATTGTGTCTGATTGCATCCACAAATCATAGATGGAGACATCAAAGTGACATAAACTACGCCTGCAACAATGGAACCAGAAACACGAGCCCACCACATGCATTATAAGTGAAAAAGTTTCCAGCTATTTGATTTAAAACATTGGGCTTTTCATTTCATCCAAATTCAGCCAGAGCAAGTTAAAAACACACTGAGCTTCCAAAGATTTATTGTTAGTTCATTATCTAATGTGAATAACAAGTGAAGTCTCTTTTCAGTAGTGTTTTATAGAAAAATGTATGGTTAGGAACAGAGCAATGTCCTTTTCCAGAGACTGCTCTGAACCAAAAAGCAGTGTCACTAAACCATGGAAAAGTTTCCACCTGCCTGGGCTTCTGAGGGTAAATGTTTTAGATTTCACGTACTATGTCCACTGTACTGCACAGCAGCAATTTAGAAGAGAAATTTGAGGAGGTACATGGAAGTCTGGATGAATAGAGTCTGAACTCAAATTTCAGTGTGCAGTTTTTAAAAGTAACCTTCTTGATTGTCTGAGGGAGCCTGGAAATGAATGTTTCTGAGTTGACAAATTCCAGCCTTTTATAGGACCTAGTAAAGCTGGTAGACTAAGAAACTGTTGCTGAAATATTGATCTATGCTTGAAAAAAATAAGGCTTTTTCGTAGAGTATGGAGGTAATATAGATAACTTAAAAGGGATAAAATACCCCTTTTTATTTCTTTTCCTTCAAAAATGTTGAGTAGGGTTTTTTGTCAGAGTTCCCTGTCATCAGTCTTCACAAATTAAAATGTCAAAAGCCTTTTGAAGGACACCAGGCTCATGGAAAAAAAACAGACAGGCGATAGAGATTTGAAAAAACAAACAAAAAAGAGTGAAGTTTACACATGAGATGTCCCCTATATGTCAAAAGTCACCTTTCCCTTTACAATAATTGGTCTTAAATTGCAATTATTTTTGATATGTTGTTTGCCTGCCAGTGGCATCAGGAACAAGTGAAATGCACAAGGCTACAATCACTTAATGCACAGTGAGAGTTTTCATTGCCCAAAGGTGACATGACTGGTTTGCTGCAACACTCCCAGATAGTACTTACATAATAAGAAGAAATCTAGAGCTGTTTGTAGGGAACAGAAAGACAGAGTATACAGAAACGCCAGCAGTATGTTTTACATTGTCGCGCTGCATTGATGACTTTGGTGTTGAACATGTTTTGAAAAGACAACATTCTATTTACAGCATTACACTTCTGATTTCAAACGGCTGCAGTGCCTTCTTGTCTGAACGGACATTTGCACCTTCTCCTGCAGCATGAAGCAGTGTGGGTCCGCCTCCTATCCCAGGAGGGAAGCACAAATCTGGAAAGGACAATTCCGTTTCTCATCCACCTTTGGCACAATGTCTCCAGGTCCTCTTGTCATCCAATTACTTTCTTTGTTATATCAGGTTAATTTGGTCATGGAGCGAGTGGAACATTGGCTCTGTATGCCTTGGATTAACTGTATTTTAATTCTGGTAAGAGCCTCATAAATAGAGCTAGTCAAATTACCTCAGTGCTCAGACTTTATTGAAAAAGACATTTCAGTTTACGGCTCTCTGGGCCCAAATTAAATGTGGCATTATCCACTGCATATTTACGTATTTGTTTCTTGCTGTTCGAGTGGTAATGAAGTGATGTTGTAAATGAAGTTTAATAAAGCCTGACCTGAGGGGAAAATGCTCCTGAGATAGCCACATCAACTGAAACCTATCTCAGCCAATTGTTATGTCCCTCTGTTTAAAGTCTTATCTGGTTTACAAAACTCTCTTCTGTGCACAGATATCTTTCATATTCTTACATGAAAGCTTTTAAAAGAATCTCTGAAAATGCCTTTTAGAGAAAACAGTGTAAAGACTCTTTTCTTTCCTGTTGGAGGTCTTCATTGTACTGTACTTACTACTTTTCTTAGATACAGCTTGTTGTTTCTGTTAATAGATTCAAATAGACCTTTCCATTTGTAACAAATAAGATTGCCTCCCCTTTCTGAAGTCTCCACTGTCAAGCATTAATATGAGAACTTTGTGCTTACTTTTTAACAACCATTACTTACACCTTTTTAAAATTCAAAACTTCGCATAAAGAAGAAAACATCCACAGTGAAAATGTAGATAGGAAAAGAGCAAAACGGAGACATGTAAATCTGGAAATCATTACTCCATACTTTGTCCTGCAATATGCAAAATTCAAATTATTTTTAATGACTGGTGGCTTTGGAGATATTTCCTCTTCACTTCCACTGTGTTTATTTGACCTTCACCTTTCAGATTAGTTTATAAATGCCCTATTTTTAAAAACTACCACTGTAGGGTTACAATAATGGTAGAATATTCAGGGATTTCCATATTCACATATTTCTATACATCAGATGTAGAAGTATATAGTTTTGCTGTATCTTTCTGTGTCTGTAATAACATATCTAACACTGAGTTTACACGATTCTCGTATGAGGAAATTTAAGAGTCTGAATTTAGGTATTAGATAGGTTTTAAAATTAGGTTGATTGGAAAATTATCTCCCATAATAAGCTGTTACAACCCATCCATCTAATTATAGTGTATTCTTTTCACAGTTCTAGTTTAGTTGGCTTAGTTTCAGAAGCAGAAATTATTTTTTGAAAGAAGTATATCAGCAAGTTTATTTGCTTGACTGGTAGTTGCTAGATTCCAATTAATATATTTTTCTCAATTTTTAACATTTTTCTCTTCTTTTTTGTGAGGACAATGGCATGAAGTCTTTTTAATCAATCTACTAAACCCTCTTTTATTCAGGTCATTCCCTTTAAAATGGCCATTTAAATGAGACACTTATAACATTCTCATGATTGCACTAATTGTGAAAATCTGATTTACTCAATTACCAAACATCAATAAAAATAATGTAATTTTTAATTTCTTTAAAATAGAAGCTATAAAGAAGTTATCTAATTTTAGGATAAAGCTATTCAGTCATGTTTACATGCATCACCTTTTCTAACTTGTTTGTAAAGTAGGATAATTTTGGATATAAACTTCAATTTGATGGTCTGAAGAGGATTTAGCATCTCTGGAGTTATTCTTCATGAGTGTACAGATTAGGTCTGAAAGCCCATTCACCAAGTAACACCAAGCATGCTTCAGTTCAAGATCCTTCACATTGTTTTGACTAGGGAGTGAAAAGGAAGGTGGTGGTGTTGTAATCCAGTTTGTTAAAAAGGAATATATAAAGTTTCTGTAAAGACTGGAAGAATCACATAAAAGATACTTTATTTACTCATAACATTGAACACTTGTCATCTGGCTTAAATCCAAAAGGGTCTCTATAAAGGTTTTTTCTTAGGATCATTATTTTCACCAGGTCCATTTCTTTAGAATTTTTCTACTTCCTGACTGGGTAGGTAGTAAAATCATGATCTCTTAACTTTGTTAGAAAATCAGAAAGCACTCTTGCCTAGTCCAGAGGACTGACTCTTTCCCTGTCCTTTTATAGAATCATAAGATAATTTGAGTTG
Source organism: Coracias cyanogaster (assembly GCA_033124195.1). NCBI lineage: Eukaryota > Metazoa > Chordata > Aves > Coraciiformes > Coraciidae > Coracias > Coracias cyanogaster. The sequence goes on from JAVSBS010024317.1 coordinate 48,721, forward strand.
GAAAAGTCCTCAGGAGGTCTGTAGTCCAACCCCCTGCTCAAAATAAGGTCAGTTGTAAGATCAAGAATATGTTGCTCAGGGCTATCACGTGCCTTTTTCCACAGGGATACACCCATTACACCTATTATTTTTTTATGTTTGCCTTTTATGTTTTTTTTTCATCTTTCCATTCCATAAAGGAGTCCAGCTACTTTTTATATTATCTTAAATGAATGGTAGACATTACACTCATTTTTCATATGGGTTAGCCTAACCTCCAGTAATTGCAGTAACTCAGAGTTTTACTGCACTCTTTTTTATGTGCTCTTCTCTACTCAGAAACTTGTCTTTCCATACTTAGACTTCTGTGCATTTCTATACCTTGTAAGTTAGTAATTTGATCTCTGACCTCATTTTCTGGCAATGTGGAAAACTCAGACTTTCTACCATCATAGTAGTGCTGGCAGAAAGGCACATCTGAAGGTCACCTTCCTGAAGCAGAATTGACATCAATTCTAGGTGAGAATGGCCATGGCTTTTTTCTTCTGTATCTGTAGTTCAGTGCAGTTTACAGCCTGACCCTTCATCTCCAGAGTTTTTGAGTTTGTACTGTGAGTGCTATTGCTATTGGAAACTGTGGCTTTTTGAGACAGGATTTGATTAAGCAAATGTCCTGAAACAACAGTTGAGGGGATGGAAGCTGTGGTATGTAGAACATCGTAGGTAAACAGTCCTGTGTAAATTTATGAAATTTATCATTAGCTTCAGAAATTCACAGGAGAGAAGAATTCAAGTAATAAAAGACAGAAGGTACTGACCAAAATCAAGAAGCCTTTTAAAGTGCAGAGGGCACTAGTGGGAGGCTTTGTTGTTTACAGATCTGTGCTTCCCTATGTGTTCTCTGTGGGCAGAATGAATAAAGTGGGGTGGAGAAAATGGATAGCAGCCAAGGCCTTGTAAAACGTTCTGAATCACTTGCTGTCACTGTGATGTGTTCCAGACAACAAAGCAGTGAACTAGAGTCCCCAGGAAGGTGCAATTGTAGGAAATAATGTGTCTATGCTACTGCAGAAGTTGGGGTGGGTAGTGAAGAAGGTTACAGGAGTCTGGGGAAAATGAGGTGGCTGTACTGCAGAACCCCAGGAGGGAAAAGAGACATCTTATTGACTATAGCTGTTTGTGATGTAGATAACCAGCAAGGGAGGAACAAGGCCTTCTGGGCAGCAGTTCACCTCGATCTGGGGGAAATAGAACAAATGAATTGTGCCTTGAAGGTTCCTTTTTCCTCTCCATTGCCAACATCTAAACATAGTTGCCCCGAATCACACCTGTGATGTCTGTTTCTTGGGACTAAGCCTTCAGGCAACTTCTCAGGATCAGTGGGCTTAGAGCCATGCTAGTGCCAGTGTTGTGATACAGGTATAGCATCCTGCCAGTGTCCAGCAAGGGAAACTGGGTCAGATATATGGCACACATCATATCTATAAACTACTAAATATAAGAGGTCTTGTTTGTCCTGTGCTCAGGCATTACCTATGGACTTATACAAGTAGATCTGTGGATTGCAGGATCAACCTCAACACTGGTGGCATGTAAAGCAAACAGCTAACAGAATTGTGTGACAATTCTAAAGTTCAATTGTAAAAACTGCTAGCTACAGAATAAATTAATGCTTCTGCAGGTTTTCCATTATTTGACATCTTCTGTTCTTTGCTGTTTGACTGTGAATTGATGAGTGCTTACCATGATGATTTACATTTCTGCCTTGGCCTGGTTTTTATCTATATTGTGAAGGAAATGATGTGTATACCTTCCTAATGCATTGTTCCAGCCAAAAGGCACAACATAAAAATGATGTGGGAAAGGTGATCACGCTGGAGTTTTGGGAAAGAGGAGAAGGGTAATGGTCAGAAAGCATTAAGAAGAAGCTAGTATCAAGATGTGGAGGCATATCCACATTAGATCATGGCAGATGAGTAAGAAAAGACCCCTTCTCACTGTATAACTCCCCTTATAAAAATCTGAGTGTTAAATCTCTTTACAAACACAATGCAAGCCCTTAGCATCTTGAAACAAAACTTCTGTGTTTATGGAGGATAACTTAACAGAAGGCATGGAAGGAGAAAGGCAAGGAATTGATAGTCATTAATATAGATTAGACTCAGAAAAAAGTTTTAGCTGAGGAAAGTGGAAAACATTTTTAAAATATGGAAACGTTTTATTTAAACAGATTAAATATTAAATTCCTGATATTAAAATGCCATGCTAGTTGATAAGAAAGGTTTAGCTTTACAAAAGAGAAAACCAGAAAAATAGTGGAAGAGAAAATACTTTAAAGTTATTATATAATCCAGTAATACACCAAAATGTGCTATTCTGTGTGGACAATATTTAAGCATAAATCAAACTGAGATTTCTCATGTGTTTACCTACACAATTTTAGAAATCTTGTTCAATTTGCTTCATTTTTATATAACTTATTCAGTTTGATGCTGAAAGAAAATGCATTTCTCTCTTAAATGGCATCACAGCTGATCATTGAAAAGTTCGTATAGGACTAACTGTGCCTAACTGCAAAAGTTTTTATTATTCAGTTCTTAATTTATTTCATAGACTACGTGCAGAGTATCAAGGATCTTTTCCATTAGGTACATTGTAACATAAAAGAAGGCCTCATTTCCTGAACTCGTTACTAGATTCCTCATGCAGAAATGAGCTGACTGCAGCGTGCAGTTAGATGCATGTCTTTAACAAAGGGAAAACATGTTTCTAATGCCCATAAGGGCTTAATTTTGATCTTGAAGCCTATAGGAGCTGAAGATCTCGGAAATTAATTTTAAGTGAAATAATAGTGTACTCTGTAGTAAGTGCTGCATACAAATACTGCTCAAAATAGCCTAAAATTTTCTCTGAAGGAAGTTGGATGGGTTTGGAGAAACCATACTGGGTTTGGCTGAATCATCTTTAAGTTTTATCAAATAACTCTTTATTTCATTATTGATTTTAGTATGGTCAAAGCAAAACAGGAGGGGGCCTGGATGGTGGGTTTAATTTTTCCAAAGCTGGGAACCATCTCTTCATTAGTGCCTTATTGCCAGAGATTATTACAGTAACATCCACCTAGGAGCATGATATAGGGCTTCTACTTTTATCCCAGACTACACACAGTCTAGTATGATCCTTACAGCCCCAAATCCCAACTCCTGGAAATCCTAGGCTTGTGGTAGAATGGATCTGTGGACCCACATTAGTTGCATTTGTTGCCTGTGAGCTGGTGTTATGCCTTGGTCTTTTCATATTCACTTGAGGTTAGTATGAACACCAAAAAAAAAAAGGTTAATGTGCAAAGAAGTCATATTTTAGCAAAAGATTAGGTACCAGAACTAAAGAAGAAATTATGGCAACCAACACTTAGCTCATACTTAACACTTAAAGCTCTCCCTGCTTGAGCCACCATCTCAACCACACTGGGGGAACTAAGGAAGTCTTGTCTGTCTTGCTTCTCCTGCTTCAAGACTTCCAGGACTGACTTGATCTGTGGTGCATTTTGAGATTGCTTCTTAACCCTGCCTTTCCCTGACATTGAACCACTCATCTTCATTCAAGCACCTCCGCATCTCTGTTCAAGATTGTGTCCCCTAGTAAGACTGCCAGGGATTTATGCCAAATATACCAATGATTTCTCAGTCCTCAGCTCTGCTTTTTATTGTTCTGATCCCTCTTTGGAAGTTTCTTTGGATTTCCTTTGCCAATACAATCCTTAATTATTAATTCAGTCCCAACAACACTGTTCATGGCTTCTTGTAGCAGCCAAACACAAGGTCTAGTTGTGCTGAGCATAGGGCCACTCTTCTAGATCTGTGGCTTTTAAAAAAGAACCTACACCATTATTTGCTCTCTGAATTCCCCTATTTTCTTTTTCTGGTACTTGTTTTGTGTTATGCTTACTTTTCCTAATATATTGTGTCTCAAGATGAAATGCTCTGTTTCCTGGATCTTGTATTACCATATCACCCAGGGCAGAGTGAAGGTCCACTGTGCCTAATAAGGGACATTTGATTTCATAATGTTTTACAACTATTTGAATCTGTTGCAAATCATAATAGAGGAGGCTGAGGTGGTGTGGGGGTTTCTAGAGGCTACAAGTTGCTTCTACAACTCTGAGGGCAGGCCAGCTACATACTGCCAATTGTTTAGCCAACCTTTTCCCAAATGTCAGAACCCTCCCTTGGCACATCTCTCTAATGTTTCAGTATTGTTCACCTTTATTTTTTTTTAACATATGTGACTTAAACCTCCCTTGCTACAATTTAATCCTGTTATTTCTTGCCTGATTCAAAAGTAACATGGAGAGCAATTCATTTCCTTCCTATCAACAACTATTTGTTGCTTATTTTTAAAATGTTACTGTGTTATCTGCTTAGCATTTTCTTCTGTATTTTGAATCACTCCATCTCTTTCAATTTTTTCCTCAAGATACAGTTTCCCAGAAGTCTTGATCATTCATATTGTCCTGCTCTGTGCTTTCTTTAATTGGTCCATGTATTTTCTACTCAGGCTGGACTTTATGCCCTGCTGAATAGTTGTACAAACAAAAGAGCCAGGGAATCTAAACCTTATAAGCTCTTAATCTGATATTTTTTCCCTCTTCATGCACCTTACCCTACCCTGGCTTCTGTTGCTAACATCTCTTCTTGATCCTAACAATGGCGTTTTGTGTGTTCATCTTTTCTGCATTTTTTACCTTTCAGCCTCCTCACTATCTCTGCCTTCTGTGCTACAATAGTATCTGTCAGACCTAGAGTGTCATATGAGAAGCCATTTCCTTAAGCACAGAGCATGATTTTTTTTCCTTTTTTCTTTGCTCTTGATTATATGTTAAAAACATTTAATGCACTGAGAGTTCATCACTTCAGGCAGTCGGTGACATTTCCAACATGAGAGTTTCTATTTTCTTGTCAGTTGCTGTCACTGCACCTTCCACCAACCATTTATAGTAGTGGTGATTGCTCAGCTGTTATCCAGAGCTCTTTCCTTACTAGTATTTTGGTATTTTTCTGTTAACCTTTCATGTTTCAAAGGGGAGATGACATCTGTGCTAGACAGGCTCTGTGTTAGATGGGCTCTGTGTTAGATGGGCTCTTCACTTAAATGCTGCAGAAACAAAAATGTTTTAAAAGCTTTTTATTTGCTTCCATTTTGTGCTTGAATACCACCTGGGCAAATCAATTTATATATTTACTTTATGCATGGTTCCTCCAGTTCAAAGGTTAAGATGACTTCCTTTCATTTTCTCAAATTTAAGTTTGAAAAAATACAGATAGCTGTAATTTTTTGTGTTCCAGATGATGTCATTGTCAGAGGTCTGATATTATAAATGCCTCCACTGTACATCATGTACAGTCACGGAGTCATGGATAGGACTAGTTGTCTTCTCTGGTAGTGTAAGGGAACCTGGTAAGAGAAAAGTGATGGATGTGGAGGATATAAAAAGCTAGACAGAGAGGTGGGATTCTGGGGAAGGAAACAAATATATCAATAGGAGAAGTTTGTCAATGTGTGTCTGTATGTGTAAGACAGAGAAAGGTGGAGAGGGAGCTGCTTTAAATTATTATGCTGCAGAAATTGTGGGGTTTTTTAACTTTTCTCTCCTATTTGAAAAACAATATGGCAATTGTGGACAGTAGGGCAATGAGATTATTTTAGGAATGAAATTCAACATTTGTATTACTGTGATGACAACAATTCATTTCTCAGTAACAAGAACGTATGTGCCATATGATTTTAATACCACAGTTCTGATATTTTAAAGAGGTTATGAATGTCATCATTGAAGATGTTGAACAAGACTGGACCAAGCACTGACTCCGGGGGAACACTGCTAGCTACAGGCCTCCAACTAGACGCTGCACCACTGATCACAACTCTCCAAG
>JAVSBS010024317.1:61119-91082 GCA_033124195.1 Coracias cyanogaster
CTTGGAGAGTTGTGATCAGTGGTGCAGCGTCTAGTTGGAGGCCTGTAGCTAGCAGTGTTCCCCCGGAGTCAGTGCTTAGTCCAGTCTTGTTCAGCATCTTCAATGATGACAGCATAAAGTGTACCCTCAGCAAGTTTACTATTACTTCTTAATAAGAGTGTGACCAGAAGGTCATGGGAGTTTAGCTCCCCCTCTATTCTGCCCTGGTGAGGCCGTATCTGGAGTACTGTGCCCAGTTTTGGACTTCACAGTCCAAGAGAGACAGGGAACTACTGGAGAGAGTCCAACAGAGGGCTACAAAGATAATTAGGGGACTGGAGCATCTCTCTTACAAGGAAAGGCTGACAGACCTGGGGCTGTTTAGCCTGGAGAAGAGAAAAATGAGAGGAGATCTTATCAATACTTCTAAATATCTAAAATGTGGGTGTCAAGAGGACAGGGACAGTCTCTTCTCATTGGTGTCCAGTGATAGGACAAGAAGCAACAGGCACAAACTAGGACATACGAAGTTCCGCTTCAACATCAGGAAAAGCTTATTTTCTGTGAGTGTGACGGAGCCCTGGAACAGGCTGTCCAGAGAGGTTGTGGAGTCTCCTTTTCTGGAGACTTTCAAAACCTACCTGGACACATTCCTGTGCAGCCTGATCTGGGTGAATCTTCTTTGGCAGAGGGGTTTGACTAGATGGTCTCTGGAGGTCCCTTCCAACCCCTACCATTCTGTGATTCTGTGAAGGGCCAGTCTGTAATATATAGGCCTATGGTACTGTCCATATTCTAGGGCTGGAAGCAATGTTATGGTGCGAGAGTGATTTGTTAGTGAAGCCAGAAAAGCTGGGAGTTAATGAGTATTTCCAATACAGAGATAAGGGCTATAGAAACTTGTGATTATCAAATACTGATCCAATATTTTCAAGAATTATGGAAAAGTATTTCCAGCTGTAAAATGGGGCTGGGGAGTGGAGAGAAGGAGGGAAAAATTACAGCTTCTGAAAAATAGTAGATTAATGGCACTGAACAGTAAAACTCATTGTATATTGACTCTCTGTAACCCAAACTCTGGTGATCTGAATTCTGCCATACAAACCTGTTTTGAAGATCAGGGTTTCATTAAACTAAATACGCCTTGCTAGTGCTTCTCCATCACAATAATAATTTTTAAAAGTTCCTATAAGAGACAACTTGCGGTATAAAGAAGGCCATTTTTGCACTGAACCTTTTGAATTTGCATTTATTTCCATGTCTAGAAACTTGTAGTTTTCAAGCAACATTTCTCTGGAGAAGAGAAATGTTCTTTCACAGGAAATATTATTTTCCCCAGCCAACTTCAGTAAGTGAGTTGCATAGATGGTCTGCAATCTCTGTCTGGGGACATATTCAGGGCAGGCCCCTGATAAACCTGGTCTAAGTTGGCCCTGCTTTAGCTAGAGAGTTAGCTCAGATGATCCCTAGAGGTCCGTTCCAACCTAGATTAGTCGGCAGTTCTCTGATTCTGATGTGTCTTGTCACACTGGGTTCACACTGCTCTGAAGACAAGCAAGAATGTTATTACTGACCAGAAGAAAATCTATTTTGCTGTGGATATTCCTCCTCAAGAAATCAGTTTTAAACAACCAATTTATTTGAATGTTGGTGGCCTGGCAATTATCATATGCTGATAGCTCTATAGGCACGGGTGCCACAGGTCAATTCCAAACACTTACTCTGTTTTTGTTGGCAAAGTCCTTTATCTTATTGTCTCTCCCCTTGATTACTCCGTTTTTCTTTCTTCATCATCTAGACATCACTTTCTAGCAGATTGCTCATGTCAATAGTTGTCTTATTTAAATTTCCAAGGGAAGCAAGGTTGCATTGATTTTTGTTTGTGTGTTTCCATAATGTGAAATTGAGTTTACTTCTCCAAATCGTTTAATGAGCCAAGCCTCAAAAGTCAATTACACCAGAAGAATGTTCCTCTCCTCTCAATGAAACATTGAGAAGCTGAAGCATACTGTGTCTAGGTACTAATCTAACAAAGAGAGGTAGGCAGATTCCATTCACTAGAGTATTTTTGTAACTAAGATGCTGCTCTTGATATTTTTTTCAGGTATTTTGATTAGATATTTTCTCCTTAGAATAAGCAAATGTAACATTCAGTTTATTTATTCATGTGCATTTGTTCTTCTCAGGCTTTCTTAGTGCTTTTGTTTATGAACACTTAACATGAGCAAATGCAAGAGATACAGATTTCCATATTAATAATTTAGCATTTTTATCTCTTCCTTCTAAAAATAACTGAACCTTCCAGATATATTTTAGTTAGATCTTCTGTTGATAAAGCTGATAACGCTACAAGATACTGAGTTTAAAATACTGTTTAAATATCTGTATTTATATTTATACTATATGGATGTTTTTCATGTTTCTGTGTGAAAACATGTAAGACATAAGAAATCAAATGTAGATAAAGATAGTGTTCACTTGTGAAACTGTATCTCCATAAGTTGTGTTACTGTAGCTACCATATCTATTATGTCTTAAACTACAATGTCCTGGAAAATGCCTATAAGCTTCCTATTTAACAGCCATCACTCAATATACAGGCTTTTGAAATTAAACTCCCTCCATTTACCAAATTTTATTGGTGTATCAGAACTGTAGTTTCCTTCTGGAAACTGGGCTTATTAGATGGTTCTTTTGACTTCTGATGCATTTTGTTTGTTGTTTCTTTTTTTTCTTTAATCCAAGCTGTTTATGACAAAATTGCCAGGCCACTGCTGACTTAACCTCATCTTTGAGAGAGTAGTTTGCAGGAAATTTTTAGAGTAGCACAACTGAGTCTTCATTTTGTGCTATCTACTTTCTAAAGTCTCATGGGAAAATAAAGGATAATTTGTAAAATGTACCTATAAAGAAAAATGTCTAGGCCTGATTTAGAATCTATAAAAGTCAATGAAAAGAGTACAACTGAATTCATTGTCTCTGAAGCAAGACTTTTGGGGGCTTTTTCTTGCTGTTGTATCATTTCATGTTGAAATATTTTTCAGAAAGTCATCAGCAAGAGAACAGAAAGATTTTTTTTTCTACAGATTTAATACCATGTTCCATTATGCACTAAATTTCTTTTTCATGTAGCTCAATAATAATACTTTGGGTACAAATATTTCTCAGTGTCCATTTTTGAGGATTCTGATATTCTGCTCATTTAAGAAAATGCTAACTCTGTAGTGACTGGGTTGGGGTTGTGGTTTTGTTTCTTGTTTTTTTTCTTTTTTTATGTGCTAAAGAAAATAATATATATATCTTAACTGTTGGAGCTTTCATTCCTATCACGTCACAAACTGGTAATAATGGTTTAGGTACTCTAAGAGCATGAACATGCTGTAGCAGTTTCAATAATATCAGCATTTATCATATAGTGGAGAGAAAAATCAAAGAGGCATGAAAAGTATTAATGCCAGCCTCTCATCCGTATAATCATGGCAGCTTCCAGGTAAAATGCTGCATGTAAGAACTCCCAGTAAGCTGTATTAACCAAGAGTTAATGTGAGAAACACTGAATCTAGTGCAATGTCTAAAAAACAAGGAAATAATCCCTAAAGCCAACTAATGTTTTTCTTGCCTGTTTTTTCTCAGTCTTCACACTTCCCTTTTCTCATACCCTGTACACTTTTACACACTCCTGGGGTATTCCTTGAACTCAGCCTGGAGTAGCTTTCCCTGTGATCCATTCAGTTGTTTGAAGCTGTATTGTATGCAATTTTGTGATAATTTCATTGTTTTTCATTAGAATTTGAACAATTCATCTTCCAGTATTAACATGTGGCTGTCTTTGTTCTCATGTTGGCTTCAGGTGACCCTGCTATAGCTTTCTCGTACAGCACTGTTTCTACTCCTGAGTGCAAACAGAGCAAAATTTATCCCCTTCTCCTCTTTTCTGCTTGTTCTCTGTTCTTTGCCAGATGGCCTTCTGTTAGGTAACAGCCATTCTGGTGCACATACCCTACAGAAAACTCTCTTCACACTACATACTTCATAGGAAAGAAGATGGTAGCACTGTAAAGAGATCTTGCTGGCATAGTCATGACCCTCAGCCTTCCTGGGCAACAGATCTGTGCAATATTATGCTGTGAACAGCGTCAGATTTCATTTTTCCAGCTGGCTTTAGTTCTAACATTCAGAATTCCTGTGGCCAAGAAGGAAACTGGAGGAAGGGAAGCTGAAGACCATGGCTCTGTAGCTGCAACTTCATTATTTTTTCATGTGGGGCAACAATGATAAGTCCACACTGTCATACAAACTTTTCTTGATTGATAAAAGTGCTTCAGCGTATGCACTTCTATGTGTGTACAGAAAACCAGGTCAATTGGCAGAATCAGATCCTGACTTGCCATTTTGCTTTTAGATGAAGCTCAGGACCAAGCTTCCAGACCTAGATTTACCCATCAGCCTTATATCCACCCCACACTTGGGTGACCCACAACTGCACGTCAGCCTCCTCTCCATGTCCTCTTTTCCATGTGAGGGAAATGCATGTGCAGACCAGAAGGCAGTCACAGCATGGCAGAGGGAACCAAACTGACAAAATACTGATGGAACTACACGTGTTTGAGGAAGTAGGAGTGGTGACACAAGGCCAAAAAAAAATCTATTGACAACTGACCACGTTTTTTTTCTTTTTTACTTGAAAAAGTAAGCCCTGGCGGCTGTTTTGTTTTTCTTTTGCAGTCGTCTCTAACAAACAGTGACATCATCTTTGTGAAGTTGCATGCCCCTTGGGAGGTCCTGGGCAAATATGCTGAACTAATGAATGTAAGAATGCCTTTCAGGTAGGTGTAGTTGCATTTTGTCTCAACCTCCAAAGTCACGCTATACTGTAAAGCTAATGTAGTAATAACACCAAAATGCACATGGAAAAGCTCTTCTATAAGATACCACACATCTTTAGAAAATATAAATGGAGTACCTTAGGTTTCATATTCATTGCATTTACTTGGTAATGCCTGCAATTTCAGTACAATACTGGTTTGAAATTAAGGTGAGCTGTAGAAGTGCAGCTGTTTTCATGGGGTATTCTATTCTTAGGCCCTTTAACCCCTTCAATGCTGGAGCCCCCTGCATACTTGTGCGCTGCTGTTTTTTAAATGGACATTTCATTGAAATCAATGGGAGGTCACGAAGATCCAGGTACGTAAGGCAGCACAGAAAGTGCATGTCTGTTGGGCGTATCTGGTATGTTCAGCACCTATAAATTGCTTGTATAGTGTGTAATTATGGAAATACAGATTATAAACAAACACCCCATCTATAAGGAGAACAATTCAGGCTATAAATGTTTTTTTCTGTGGAGGAAATAAAGAAGTTATAATAAATGCTACTGATAACCAAATTAATTCTACATTGTCACGCAGAGTATTTTTATTATTTATTTAATATTATATGCATGTTCAGCCAAGAAATTTTCTATGTAAAATATTGATTTTACTCTGTTGGTTATCAGAAATGTTAAAATAGCATAAAGACTCCCACTGAAACTGACCAAAACCTATGAACTGTGAGGTCTTGAGTCTTCTTTCAATTAACAGGGTTTATAGATGTACAAATCCATTTATTTTGATGGAAATACTCCTGAGCAAGAAAAGGATCAGACGCAGAATATACAACTAGTGAGTTGGTGTCCTTTGTAGGATTTCTTCTGTTTTCTTCTTACTTAAGGATGAAAAAAGCTTCTGGTATGAGACAAGCTGTAGCAATACAGAACTTGCTAGGAAAAATGGATATGAATTAGGGACAAAATTGCAGGCTTATTCTGTATATATTTTGGTTTTCATTTCACAGGAAATCTTCAACTGTTCTTTCTTTTGCTTTTAGTGCTAAAGAGAAAAATATAAAAGCTATCTATCACAAGTCATTGCAAGATATTCATATTCTTAAAAAAAAAAATGTTCTAGCCATAGAAACAGTGGGCTGAGCCAAAAGTGTACCTCCTTTGACTTTTGTGTCACTCCTTGAGATGAACCTGCTCCAGCAGCAGGATAAGGTTGCATGATTACAAAATACACCAGGAACTCAGGTTTTAGTCACCGCAAACAGCTTTTTCTTTCCTGAAGTCCCTTTTTTGAAATATTTATCTCAGCAGATAGCAAAGTAGATGCCATACAGATTATATAGAAAGCAGCGAAAATACTAAATATTTCTTGACCTTCTTCAGGACCATGGCTTCATCCTTTCCACATCCACATCAAGGGAATTATTACAGTATTGTTAAGAGGAAATAATGGTGATTTACTAACGCCTGCTGGGCAGGCCCTTGGATTTTATTTTAAGAGCAACTACTATTTACCGCTTAAAAACAGGGACCCAGATTTTAGAAAATGTCCACTAGTCTAGATTTCCTGTTTCCAAGTGCCCTTGGCTAACCTCTTGTTTTAGGGGCTGCTGATTGCTTACAGGCCCCAATATTTTAGGTCAGAATTGTCCAAGGTCCATGCACCAATGAATAAAATCCTTACTGTTTCAAAGCAGGGGTGCCAAAACAGTGGATACCTCTGAATGTTTGAAGCAAGATCAAGAGGTGGATGAAAAACTTAGATTTGACCCTTCTGTGCTTCTGCTGAGTAGATCAAGATAAATAGTGTTTTCTTGTGGAGAAGTTGGCCAAAGGAAGCTGGCCAACAGGAAATTGTTTTGAAAATTTCACTTCACAAGCACAATATGGACACTAATAGCAAAAATAACATCAAGATACTATGTTAATTCTAAACTCTGAAAATTAACCTGGAATACTAACCAGGTTTTTTTTTTTCTGTAGTTTATAAAGCATCGGTGATGTCTTATTTTAGAAATAATAACCATGCTTGCTTCCAAGGCACTAACAAAGTTCCTACAGCATGTTTAATATACATGAATACTCAGAATGTCTACTGTGAGCCCTCCATTTTCCGGAAATGGTACAGTTCAGCATTACACAATGGAACCTCTCAGAATACACAGAAACCACATTGATTTAGCAATGATCTTCAGTGGATGACAAAGTCATCCAGTCATTCAGTGGATGACAAAGTCATCCAGAGTTCAGGCAGTCACCCAAATCTTCCAGTGAAGAGTATCAGGCCCAAACCCACACCTAAAAGCCCTCAGATTTTCTTAACCCTCATGAAGATGTGATCTCTCTGCTGAAGGTGACGGGTCAAACCCTGAGAGCTGTGGTATATAGGCACGTGAGGAGAACAAGATGGGATGGGAGGTGGACTCCCCATTCCAGATCTACAGAGGATGATTAAGGAGCAGCTCTGCCCCAGAGGTCTGGTTGGGAAGCAGGCCAAGAGTGTGGTCAGCATGTGTCTGCTCATGCAACATTGTCTGCTCACTTGCTACCCATGCGCACTCCCACAGAGCTTATTGCACTGACAACAGAAATCAGCTGTGCCTGTATGAGGGGCAGATGGAGCAGCTGCATATTTGGGAAGCGGATGCTGAGCACATGCTCCTTTGCTTATATTCTGTTTCAAGGGATGTTACCCCAACAGCAAGCACTGGTCCCAGTTGGTACTGCATCTGTTATGACATATTGCAGCATCAGGTACTGCTTTCCTGGCTTTTCTAAATGATCCCCCTTTATGTTTCACCAAATGCAGCTTTAATAATTCATTAGTGGATGTGAGATAATTTATCCGGATTTGTATCAGTCCTATAGAATTCCCGCAAACAATTTATAGACTTCTTTGAAATAGAAATATATTGTGTCCTCATCTTTCACACATGGCAAATAGCAGAAAAGAAGACAATGGGAAAATGATGACCTCCTTGCAATTCAAACGCCACCAGAGTCTGTGTGGCTTCCTGTGACAGTTCTGTTAATCTCTCTTTTAGTCTCTTCCTCCACCTCTTACAGGCTTCTGTCTTCAATCTCCTTTCCTTCCTTGCTAGTTCATACTGTAACTGACGATGGGTTTTCTTCTCGACTGGCTTCATTTTTGCTGTTCTTCCAGGAGAAAAATCTATTACCTGCACCGCCGTTACAAGTTCATGAATAGGTGAGTACAATTCTTGTGCCAGTCCTGTTTATGTTCCTTTGGACCCAATAACAAAAATAATGGTTAAGGAAGGTAATACAGGAAGGAAAAGTTTATTAGCTCATTTTGTAGGAAGAGTTAAGGGAGTGATTACACACTAGGACATTACAAAAAACAAGCACAGAAGTTGTATTTTTAAGGCATCTGCAATGTGAATGAGTCCATTTTATCAGTGTTGCCTTTTTTAGGAATAAGGAAATATTTTTCAGTTGATGGAATCTTTTAAAGAAGAGTAAGTGTGTTAGTGCAAATACTGTATCTCTTTTCATGTAGCTCATTAAGGAGTTTCTTTGGGTTAAAATGCCACAGTTGCAGCTTTTTTTTTTTTTTTTTCCATATACCTTGCTTACTTGTAATAGCAATGGTATTATTTATTTAGTGCTTCCTCTATGGGAGTGCTTGATACTTTGTTGATAGATGGGAAGGCGATGAACCAAGTTCATCTCTCACGTAACTTTTTTGAGCTTGAGAGATGAGTACTTTTCAAGAATCTTTGACGTGCTTTCACTCAATTATTAAATATCTTTAAGGTTATGTTTGATGCATGGTTTCCGTCTGACTCAATGTAATGAGAAACTTCTGGTGCTGCGTTTTGCATTTTCTTTTTGATACCTTGGACAATTAAATAAAAATATCTGCAAAAAACTTAAAAAATATACAGGTTTGGCAAAGGTGAGATCACATGTTGGCATTTAGTGCCACAGTGCTGTTGACGCAGTTTTCAAAAGGGTCTAGTATTTGACTTACTATGTCACTCTGAGGTCAGTGAAAATATTCCCATGAGCCTCTGAGAGAGAAGAATTAAATTTGCAAAACCTGCATTTTGGAGTAAACAGCTGTATTACTTTGCAGATGAACATCCCTGGGAAAATAATTATCACGTATTATCACTCTGCTGTATGAGCATATTAAAATGGATTTTGTGTTTTAAATTCCATCACAGTGTGCTGGTGACTTGAGAGTACCAGCATTGAGCTCACATTATAGTATTTTCTCTTTATATTAGTAAACACTAAATGGGCACTTTGTGGAGTCAAGTCATTTTACATATTTGGCACAGGCTAATAGTCACACACAATTCATCTAAAGCTTGTTGATACTTCCCCACTTTCCATGCCTACCTTACTATAAATACTACAGCTGCTAACTTCAGAATTTGTTTTGATTTCAGTTAAGACACGGCTGCTTTGAGTAAAGCAATAGGTAGGAAAGAGTATGTGAAGTATGTGAACATTCATATGTGGTGTATAAAATTTTGCTTTACATTCTTTTTCTTTTTTATGAGTCAGGATGCAATTTGAAGTCAGTATGGAAAGATGTATGATCTTTTTCTGGTATTTTAGTTTCTGAGTGATGAGAACACTTGGCTAAATTCAATTTTGTGATCAGGTCTATAAATAGCTACTTGAGGCAGAAAAGCTATAACTGAATAGTCTCAGTAGGAAAAAAGAAAACATATTCAGCTTTATTTTCATTTATGTGAAACTCAGATATACAGCTTCAATAAAAGAATCTGTTTCTTTTACTCCTAGTTTAGTGAAGATTACAAGTGACTGAAGCCTTGGTCCATTTTTTGAGCTATGACAAACATATTGACATTGGGCAAAATTTATTTTAAAGAGGACTTTTGCTGCAAGACAAAGCCCAGAGCAGGTTACTTGGAACTTGTCAACCTGACTAGAATTTTCTGTCTGAAAAATTCTAGTTTTCTCAAAATTTCAAATACCGGAACTCCACCAATCCATTTTAGAAGGTAGGAGGAGTATCAGATAACTCTACAGTAACTACATTGTGGTTAAAGACTAAACCAAGACAGTATCTAGCACTACAGTATGCATAAAGCTCTATCAAAGCTGACCCATAGATAAAAATCAGTCTTGATTCAAAGCATTATTTATTATTTTCCTAACTTCCTCTTTCCTTTGAAAACACAATTCTCTCCTTACCCCATTTCCTATTGAGAAAACAATTTCTCTGACATTTTTTGAGAAACCCTTTGTGTGACTTAAGCACAATACATATCTTCAGAAACAGGATACTGAGTAAAGACTGGACTTGGAGAGCAGGGCCAGGATTGAAGTGGCAGAGACTCTGTCTCTGAGACACTGTGTGAATTAAGAGAGTGATTTTTTTGCTTTATGAAGCTAACAAGTGTTTTTAAAGAAGGAATTTAAGAAGAATATTATTATCAGATCTTCCACTCTCCTTTTGCATTATGACTAACTCTACAGTGCCTCATTACTCCATGCATTCTATTGTTCTTGTGTAGGTTGCTCAGCTTTCCAAACACAGTTCCCCTGTTCAGATAAGTATGTCAATTTCTCCACATGGGAAAGCGAGGCATGGATTAACCTTGAAGAAGTGATAAAACACAGTAGATGTTTAACACTCTGTGTTTGTTAGCACCAACAGTGCTCTTTCAGGCTTTTTTTTTTTTTTTGAGGGATGCTCCTGTAGAGTACAAAGCTTGCACTGCTGGCTTGTGACACTGTTGGAGTGAGCTGGATGCAGTAGAAGAATTTGACCATTTTTTCTTGTCCAAGGAAATAACTAGGATGTTCTCTTTTTTTCCTGTAGGGATGGATGTACTGTATGTTCTGGGCCTTGCAGAAAGGCTTTGCAGCCTTCTCAGACCTGTTTGCCAGCAGGCTTACTGTGCACGCCAAGTAATGTGAGCCTTGGGAATGGCAAAGCAGTCAAATTCTGGGTACAGTCAGTGAGAAGCCAACATGAATAATGCATTGCTCTTAAGTGGAGAGAGAACTCTGTGCCTGCATGCGTGCATGCGTGGTGTGATAAACCTGCAGCACGCATATCTCTAATGTGCACATTGACTGTGCAGGATGAATGGAAAAGGATTGCAGATTAACAAGGATGTTAATAGCTTAGAGAATTCAAACAATTTTAGTTAACAAATAAGCTTGGAATGGGATATTTTAAAAACCATTCTGCCTGATTCATCTTCCTTTTTCCACACCCAGAATCACTAAGCCTGCTGAATATGCAGTAATGCAGAGCTTGCAGCCTTTACAGAGGAAAAAATGGAGGCCAAGAGACACGGAATTCCCCTGTAGAGAGCTTACTTTTCCCTCATCATTCCTATCAGTGCCTGCACAGACTAGCTCAAGGCTGTCAGGCTGGATGCTGCAATTGGAGAGTTCCAGTGGTCTGGACCTTTTCAGCTCTGGGACCTGACATCTCGCCTGCGCTTGGGCGGAGATGTTTGCAAGCTACCTCCTCCTGTGCTCTGAACTGCTGGGTCAGTGCAAACACTGCCCATGAAGAGTTTATGATTAAATCTTATGTTATGTTCACATACACATTCCGGTTCTTCCAAACAGTCCTGATGGTAAATTTACATACACACCCCCCATGCTATTCATAGAATGGGAATACACAAACGGTACTAAAATAAATAGTGCTAATTTTGTTACTATTTTGAAATGTGACCACGTTTAAAAATTAGCATTAGCTTTCTTATCCAAGGTAAAAGTACCTGACGGGAGAAGGTTGAATATTCCAGGAAATACTATACGTATTTTAAATGAAAGTATGTAATAATTTCACATCACTTTCCCACACACTCAGCTGCTTGGGTCGCCCTCCCTCAAAGTGACTGTGTAGAGCTCACAGCATTTGCTGGTCATAGAGTTACTTCACTGATTTCTGTCAAAAGAAAAGCATCAACTATATTTCCAGTCTCTGAGCTTCATCTAGAAAAGGGCTTAAAGTTCAAAGGATGTCAATTTATGTCCTTTAGCTTCACTCCTGGAAAGATTCATCTAGTGATTGGTCCATAATTTGTAGTCTATGATTTTTGCAACCAGGGATCACTGGTTAGGACTTGAAGGTGTTAGGAACTTCTGAAAGAATAGGGCTTATTGTGTCAGACATATCATCCTTCTTAAATGTTTTTCATTATAACATTTTACTTGGATTTGAATTTGGTTTGGATTGTCTTGTACAATCAGCTCTGATTCTTCCCTTTCCCTTCATTTCAGCGTGAAACTGCATGAGTGCACTTGCAGTTAAATCTACCCTTTCTCCAGCTTGATCTTAGTTTGCTTTCACCTTCTAAATGTAAGAATGTATGTAGCAGTCACCTATTAATCTATACACTGAGTATTCTGGTTTCATAGACGTTATAGTATTGCAAGCCACTACAACTGAACCAAGTGAACAAAGCAGTCTAGTTTTTATAGCATCAGTTGTGAGGTAAGAATGCAAACAGAGAGCAGTAGAGGGATACAACTTGCTTGGGTTTAGCTGCCAAAGCTCTCTGTCACATTTTCTGCTGTTCTAATATTTATATGTTCAAAGTCTAATGTGTCAAGCCTGTAATTTAAACTAACTGAAAATTTGAGAAATAAAGGTTTAGGAATTTGCCAAGAGCTTACTGGGCTTAATAAGATTTACAGCAGCATGTACCATCAGCATTGCTTTTCTGTTGAGACAGAATAAGATTCTCCTCTGCTGAAAGCTGGTCATTAATAATCAAGTTCAGCATGTATAATTTGGTACACCTCAAAAAAAATCAAAAGACATTGCATCTTTACTAGTTGTAAATATTAAGTGGCCTGGTTTGCCAGCATGTGTTCTTTGCAAATGTTCTGTAATGTAATGAAAAAACGCTATCTCAAATGCTCACACTTTTCATGTGCCACAGGATCGAGAAACAAATAAGCAGGTTTCGAGGATGGTTACCTAGGAAGCCAATGAAACTGGACAAGGACACACTGCCAGACCTGGAGGAGAACGACTGCTATACTGCTCCATTCAGTCAACAAAGGATCCATCAGTGAGTATTTTATTGTATCTTAAGTGCAAGATGAAAACTATTCTTCTGCATTCACCTTGGAAAAAATCAATTTCTTAGTTAGTGTCTTAAAGACTAGCACCTTCAAATTAGTTCTTTGTCACAAAAAGGGAGGGATAGGGAGTCCTGAAAGAGCATAAAGTCTGTCTACATTTCTAATAATTAAAAGTCTGGCTCAAAGCTAAAGGAAATCAATGGAAAAGTTCCTTTTAATTCACTGGAATTTCAATTACATCCCTAAAGCAGTCAAATGGCGACTTCTTTCTTGAGTCAGGATTGCAGTTGTTCTCTGTCTCTTGAAGATGTGATTAAAAGCTCTTTTTCAGCATGTCTATGTCTTTAGCATGATCAAAATTAGTCCTTCGAACACCTATGGTCAAAATCAACCAATATTGCATTACAGTCCTAGCTATAACTGTGTAACAAACAGAACTCTAAAGAAGGCAGAGGATGTTGTTCTGTTTGTATTACTCTTTTACTTTTATGGAAGCAAAACTTCTTGCAAAATGCCAGTTTTAAGACCTATCTGTGACATTTGTCCAAGCATACCAATGGCACCAGTGTTGCACCAATGGCACTAGAGAAATCATTTGACTACTAGAAGCCTTTATTCGGTTGCAAAATGCAAAACAGAAAAAGCCCCACATGACTTTCAGATCCAATGTTGAATTTCAGGGCTGTCAAATTTTGGAGAAAGAGTGTCTTATGGGAAGTTAGTGTTTGTGATATGGGAAACAATCATTGACTAACTGAGAACAAAATCACAAATAAGCAGCACTGACCTGGGTACTAATAGAAGACACAGAATGAACTACAGGAAGCTCAGTCTAAAGATCTGAAATATGTGATTTTATTCAGGGGAAAGACAAGTTGACGTAATGCTCTTAAATGCCTCACTTTCAATGAATAATTTTTCAGGAACTGGATTTATTAGCTGCAACAGGAATGAAGAAAATAGACCTCCTCTGCCATACATAGTGTCTTTCCAAGTACCGCAGAAAAACAAAACCAGGTACAAATCTCCAGGGAAATTTCAGTAAAGTCTGCTCCCAGCACCAGTCAACCAGCCAGAGTTATCTCCCCTAAATATCTGGCCCTGATAGACATCAGGTTCAGACTACAGAGTCTTCTGATACTTGAGCAAAAAGATGGGTCAGTTACTGTGCCTTGCAAAAGGAAGAGTAGGTGCAAATTCATTCAAGAGTAGACTAGTGATAATAAAAAAACCAAAGAAATTAGGACATGTGGGTTGATATTGTTATCATTAGTAATATTAACTATTAACTTCCCTTAAAATTGCAGCACATAAGAAAGGGGGTTTGTGGCTGGAAGGAGAATTGGCATATATGATCCAGAATATTTTTTTCATTCTTCTACCTTGCTCATGTTTGTGTTGGTAAACTGGCAAGGAGGGTTATTAAATACTGTCTTAGTTTCATTAACATTCCCACTGTTGTTCGGCACTCCTTTTACATCATTGCAGACTTTGAAGCTCTACTCCCCAGAAGGCCTGATGTTTTGTCTTTTGCTTTCTGTGTAGTCTTCTTTTCCTTTTGCGTAGAGACTGATAAAATGCTGGCTGAGCTTCTCTCCTTCTCCCAAAAGGTGCTGACTCTGACAGGATTCTTGTGTTCCTATCATGCTCCAGCTTGTTGGCTGTGTCTGTCTTATTCTGCTTCAGCTAGAGTTTTGGAATATGATGACTTGTTCAGTATCTCTCTAGTGAGTTGCATGTGGGTGTTTTAATTTCAAGAATTTCAGGGTATATCGGTAAGCACAGCATTTTAGGAACTTCTTTAGTATATGCTTTTAATATTTGATTGTGCAGTGGGAGTATCAAATAATTGGAAATGTAGGGTTAAGAAGAATTATTTTATTAGTATATGTTATGAGTCAAGAAGTGTAGTACATTGGGGTTCACTTACTTTGCGCAAATTGCTTTTTCTTCCCGAGATATAAGTAAACATTGTGTTGAAATATCTGCGTATAATGAGCCAGTAGTAAAGATGCCCACCTATCCCCAAACATGAAGGAAGTATGAGTAGAAACAGATTTTTTTATTTCTGTTTATCCCAACACATATTAACTGATGTAGCTATTACTGTGACTGGCACCTTCATTTGTCTGAGTCAGTTGTGGCAAATGAGGGTTTGATGACTAAGAAAATGATTTCTCTTTCACCTCTACCCACTGCTAAGTATAGTAACCTTTACAAGGGCAGCACTGATAATGGTTGCCTACTCAGAACAGTAACAGAAATGCTCCAAAGTTGATAAAATCCTGCCTCCATATTAGATTAAAGATTCAGTTTTCAGTTGTCATTGTTGCACTACATAAGCCTTTACTTGCTTTTGAACTAGAAAGATACTAATTGAATATAAAATTATTAAAAAAAACCAACAACCTGTCGGTGTTTTTATTTACATTTCTCACCCAGTATTGTGGCTTAACCCCAGCCAGCAATTAAGCATCACGCAGCCACTCACTCATTTTGCCCCGCTCATAGTGGGATAGGGGAGACAATCGGAAAAAAACCCTTAAAACTTGTGGGTTGGGATAAAGACAGTTTAATAGGACAGAAAGGGAAGGGGAAATAATAATAATAATAATATACAAAACAAGTGATGCACAATACAATTATGCATCACCTGCTGACCAATGCCCAGCCAATGCCCAGGCTGCGGTGTTCCCCAGCCAACTCCCTCCAGTTTATATCCTGGGCATGATGTCACATATATTGTTTATATGCTGGGCATGATGTCATATGTATGGCCATTACAATGCCATTATAATGGATTCTATGTAATTGTCATGGGTTGTTATTTGTGGCATTCACATTGTCTTCAACCAGTACATCATCCTGTAGGCTAGAATGACAGTGACAGTCTCTTCCCTGCTCTTGGGCTTTTAGATGTCACTCTGCATACTCTACCATCATATAGTTGGGCCAAAACTGGTTCAGACAGTACATGCACAGGACAGGGAGGGTCCCTGTACTGCACCAATGCCCAGCTGGCTGATGTCAGTGTTGTTTAAGACTTTTCATCCAACAAAGGGTCATGTTTTGAGAAAGGAAAATGTTTGTAATATGTTGAGTTCTTGAAGTCCTCAGAGAATGGAGAATAAATGCAAGGCTTTCAGTACTTATGCACTGTGTTAAGGTGGTAGCTGAAAAATGTCACTAGTGTCTGCTTTTTACCAGATCATTTGTACAGATTTTGAGTTTCAAGTTTGTAGTAAAAGAATAGAAGTTTCTTGCAGATCTGGAATTCTAAGCCAGAAGATGAGTGGGAAGTACATTAAACTTTTATAAGAAATAGCCACAGGAGCCTAAAACATACAATCAGTCTTTTAATTACACTGAAAAAGGCTTTTTTCAGCTATGACAAGTATTTCTGTAGAGCAAGATATTTACTTTTTCCAGTTGAACATATATAGGATTTCTGTGTTGTCAAAAATCAATGTTTATCTGCAACATGCTGAACAATTACTTACTGGCCATTCACAAATACAACCATCTTGGAAGTATAAATCTCTATATGCTGAGTTTTCAGATAAGATCTCCATGTCCTCACTGTAGGTTTTGCCACATACCATAGCTGGAGGTTACAGAATTCTTCCTTCTTTCCTTATTTTATGTGTTTTTAATTTCCTAAAATATTATTCCTTAAATATTAATATGAGCTTGCCCATGCTGTAGTATTGCAGCTTGGGTCTGGAATTCCTTATTTCTTCCTTTCTTCATAGCCTCAGACATTTTTTACCTTATCAAAAAACAGGCAGTTTATCTTTTTTGATCTAGCCACAGTTATCACATCCAGGTCTCCAGTCTGATACAGATGATGTTTGTAACATTGTCCGAGTACAGTCTTCATTTTTGATAGCTGCTTTTAAAAGCATGGAAAGACAGATGACTGACAATGCTTACAGTATGGCATCTGGGGAAGAAAATAGTTAAGATCAAAACCAGCAAGGCCTGTTCAGACCATTTCTCAACAGGAATTAATATTTTTTAAATATCGATGTACAAGGAGCATGTGCCAGTTTAGCAGATCATATTGATGGTCTTTTTCTTTCTTGAATTTTTCTTTCCCAATCAGATGGAAAAGGCCAGATGTGGAGAAAGACTAGCTTTCAGAAGAAAATAGATTTGTTTTAAGAAGCACAGCTAACCACCTGCCCTCCCTCCAAAACAGGCAAAGAAGAAAATGCAAGAATTACATTTGTAATATCTGCCTGTAACCTTTGCAGCATGGCTTCAGGTTTTCTTTTAAAGGGATTATGGCATACTTTATAGAGTATATCACAAAATTGTCAGTACAAGAGAAGACCAAAATGAATCTTATTTCCTAAGGAATAGTAAATCTCTTTTTAGAGTAAAGAAGCTCTGCCTGGCTGAGGCAAGCATTTTTTTGGAATTGCATGGAATGCAAAATGATAATTTTCAAGATAGACTTCTGAGTAGTATCTCTCTTCTGCAGCCACAGCTTGGGAAGGGCTTTATATATGTCAAAGCATTTCCTCTGAAAATTACCAGTTACAAGAATGCACAGTTCACAATAAGGGAAAAATGTTTTCCATCAGGCATGATGATAATTAGTTATTTTTCTACTACATGTTAGTTACTTTATGTAGTGAGCTGCTTGTCAGTTGGGAATAGTAACAGTAGTAATTAGGTGCAATTTCTTAAATAGCTGCATAGTAGCTAGAAAAATGCTTTTAATTGCTGTTTAGAGATTTCAAACTTTTTGTCAAGAGCTACTTTCCCCCTTTTTTTTTCTTCTAAAGGTGATAAACTCTCTGATTAAATATTAATAAAAAATATCATTGAATGAACCACTTCAAAATAAATATTACTTCAGTGAAAATTAGGTTAAAAGTTTACACAGTTAGGAAGACTAGGAAAGTATCTGGATCAATTAAACAAAAATGGCCCTTCATACCAGAGGTTAATGGAGTTATTCTCATTTGCACAATATCCTCTTGTGATACATGAGGATCTTGTCCTGTATCTTTGTCATATTTCCAAGACTTGTGTCTCTCAGGGTGGAGTTACATTTCAAGCTTTCTCTGATGCTTAGCTTGGCCCTAATAAAACCCATCCCTACCAAGATAATCTGTACCCATGTCCCCCTGAGCTGCTTCCCCCCAAGATCATGGATGGGTCAGGGAGCTGCTACAATTGGAGACAAGGTACAAGGATGCAGGGACACTTAGTTGTTTTGAACCAGGATTCTCATTCTTGTGTTTAAATACATCTACAGTAGAATAACTATACATTTGAAAATGGCTTTTTATAAGCAGGGAGTGACAGATTTGTAAGATTCCTGCTCTTAAACAAATCTTTGTGCAGCTAAACTTGGAAACACCTTGTAATGGGTTTTTTAACTCTCTCTGATTCTGGAAGTTTTAATTGCCTGGCAAAATAACAGAAACAGAACATCCTAAAAAATACATAAAGCTAATTCTTTCTCAGATAAATATTCCTGAGTGATCCAATTTAAATTAAGAAGTGATTTCAGAGGCAGGGTGATCTGGGGGGAAGGACAGAGGAAGGTGGAGGAGAGAGTCAGCTCTTTCACAGCTCTCTATTTTACTTTACTGGTACTGAGGCTGTGAGGTGCCAAATGTGAAGCAAAGCCACTAATACATTATTCCTCCCCAAGTGATCCTGGTTTAACTACATGATGTGAAAAATCTGATAACCATTAATAAACATTTTCTTTTAGATAAACAAAGAAGCCAACTGCAGCCTTAAAAGTCAGGCAAAATAAAAACAAACAGAAAGTGATAATAATATACTCATTTTCAACCAAATAATCTACAGGGATGTGTGGTAATATTCTCACTGGAATACTGCAGGCTCATTTTGTTGCTGCTACTACAGCTGATTATTTTCTTTCTGTGATGTTAAATGAGTTAAAAATCTACTATTGCCTGAGCTAACAACGGCTAGCTACCACCAGCGGCTTACCTGGGACTGCAGAGGGTTGGGCATTTTTCCTGTGCTAAAGAATACGCTTCTTATGTAATGATTACTACTTTCAACAACATCTATGCTTTTAGTTTGTACTGCTTCCAGCAGTAAGCATTTCCTTGAAAAATACCTTTTGATATGGTGTCAGACATCAAGTGTTTTAGCATGTGGGAATCCTGTGGAGAAAAGACGCATATTGATACATGCATGCACACATCCTTACTTTGTAGTTTTGTAACCAGGTCATGGGCGTTCAGGTTTCAGTTTGTATGTCTTACCAGTACAACAGAAAAATAGCCTTTTCCTGCCTTTTGCTTCTCCAAAATAAATTGAAAAGTAAAATATTTTTTTGTTCAAATGGGTATTAAACAAAGATTTGAGAGCTACATTTACCCCTAAAGAGTTTGTACAGCCTGCAAAATTACCAAAGAGAATGTATGAACAGGAATTCATTGGCAGTTTGTTCTGGGTTAAATTTGCATTAATTTGAGGGTTCTTCTTTAGCTGATAGCTTTGCTGTGCTTTGTTATCCATGGAAAGATAGTTTGAAATCTCCAAGTTAAGATTCTAATTAAGAAAACAACATACATAATTTCAAAGCAATTAACCTTCAGTGACTCTTCATGTAGCTTACAGTATGAATGTAAGAGCAATATTTTCACAATGACATTTTCAAAAGGGACTTTAATTAAAGATTAACTCTGGAACCCTTCCTGCCAGAAGTGCTCTCATTATCTTCATTGGGATTTTTCTTTTGAGTAAGGACAGTTCACACAAACAAGACTTACAGGACCAAGATAATTGTTATAACTGTTGTGGAACAAATCACTGGCTTTATTATCTACCTGTACATTAACTTCATGGGTAATAAAAATAATAGTGCGTTAATCCTTACTTATTTTTTATCTTACAAATGAGGTGACAAAGTGATCAAAACATTCAATGAACGATCTCCAAAATAAAGCCAAAGCTCTTACTGAGACTGAAAACAAGCTGTGTTGCTCTTGTGAATATTCAAATGCTTGTGCATATTGAAATTCTAAGGGCAGCAGAAACAGAACAGCTGAGGGAACTGTTTCATCTGAAAGCAACAAGGCTTAAAAAGCTTTCTAGATAGCCTCTGTCTTCTGCAGTTTATAGCTCAGTAATATCTGATGAATGTTTTTCTACACCTCGTTTGGAGGTATCTTCAGCTCTGGCCCCTAGGAACAGGAATTTGAAGGGTGAGATTCTCTATAGACAAAAAAAAGTCTGTCTCTGAATTCCTCAGTGGATGCTATAGACCATGAAATATCCTTGATGGCTATTTTGTGAATATGGATTTACCACCCACATTCAGAAAGAAGACAACCTGGAGCACAAAAATTTTGGAGGAACAAATGCCCATAAAGCATGGGAGAGAGGGTGGTGGTAGAAAGGGATAAGTCCTGCACTGAGCTGCCTGATTTTCACCCGACAAGAGCAAGTCCTGTGATTTTTGAGACAAATTGAAGTCTCCCTGGCATAGTCCTGGCATAGTCCAACTTCCACCTGGGATGTTGTAACACATAGTTACGATTACTTCAGATATTCTCAACCTTTCAATGCCTCCCAGTTATGTCTGCCTGTTTTCATTTCCTGCGCCAGAACTTCCTGCCCCCTTGGTTATGGTGATACTGTTCTTTCTGGGGCTACTCTACAGACAGTTTCACAGAAATGATCTGAGTATATTAGCTAAACAAAAGAGAAAAAAACCTGTGATTTCTACATACAGAAACAGGTGAGGATTATTTTTAACCTTTACCACATGCAGTTCCATCCCAAAACAATGATATTGTTAAGGGTAGTCCAGGACATCCAAAGGACTCATTGTAGCACTCCTCTTTCACCTTTTGTGAACTCTAGCATCTCTTCTGCATCCGTGTCTACACGAGTAATGTTGGAAAACACTGAAGGACATGTCATCAGCCTACTCTAGTCATGGAGAGTTCTCCCTCTCCTCTTCCTCTCCTGCCCTCAGATGCATTTTACTTGCACAGGGATGGGCAGCGCAGAACCTTTGCAGCTCTTAAACTTACACCTGTTTCAGGACTGCTTCAGCCAGTTCTGGAATAGGCAGAGTTCTTCATGGTGGTTATTATACTGAGGTGTTGAGACCTGCTTCACAGACACATCTGGTTGTTTCTTCTCAGCCACATGAGATCAAAAGCTCTCAAGAATACAGTTGCTAAGTTTACAAATGAATGCAAGTGACTAAGTATTTTGTTTCCTCAATATATGCACAGGACTACTTAATCAGAAACTCCACCTACTTATCTACTTATTCAAGTGTCTATGACTTTCACAGTATATCCTGAAGATCTACATACCTCAAGAAACTGTAGGAATTCTTTACCAGGAGTCACCTGATAAGTTGAAACAGTATTTCTAAACACTTATGTTGTTTGCTTTTGTTCAGTTACCATGATGATATGCTAAAATATTTTGTTCTCCTTGAATATGTATATTGAGATTAAGAAATCTATATAAAATATATTATGCCAACCAATCTAATAAACACAATATATTTTGTGTCTTTAAAAAAAATAATTCCTGAACTCATCACAATTCTGTCTAAACTACTGAAACTGCATACATACATAACTCTGTAAGTAGCTTCTGAAAGCTAATTTTCTACTCTGATTTAGCTTCCAGGACCAAACACTGGAGTATATAATATTTTCTGTTTCTAACATAGTATTTCTTTTTCAGTAAGAGTGTTTTTCCAAGTAAATGTTTCTACCTGATTTTTAATGTTAAAGCATAATAAAGAAGCCTGAAAGAGAAATCAAATGTGAATTTCTACAGCTGCATTTACTAATCTTAAGCTTTTGCAAATTTTTGTGCCAGTATTTTCTAGTTTTCAGTGAATTGTCTAACAGTGATGCTTATCATAATGAATGCTTAAATATCTTAGATCTTTCTCCAGACTTCTCCATATAATTCTTTGTTAGGGAATTAATACCGTTACAGACATCATCTCATCCAGGTGAATCACCTCACTTAATCTAGTGTCCTTTAATCTTCCTTGCACTTGCTCACATACTATACATTTTTAGTGTGTAACAGAAAGTAATGAAACTCAGTATTTGCTTTAAACATGCTACTATATATTCCTGAGATGCCCTTCGTTTGTATTTTTATATAGCTTCATCATACACAACAAAGATACTTTCTTCAATAATGCTACAAGAAGTAGAATTGTACACCATATCTTACAAAGAGTGAAATATGAAGAAGGAAAAAACAAAATTGGTAAGTGCTGAGCAACGTACTCTTAAACATGGGTGCTAAGTCCTACCAAACTTGCTTTCTTTTTAATCACGTCTGTTTTGAACTGTTTGCATCTCACCTACTGCTGTTGTAGGGGCTTTGCTTGGAAGACCTGATAATTCCTCTGTAATATAAGGCTGCTTTCACAGGCATATATGTCACCTCATGGGATGTATCACCTCTGCAAGGAGAGAGACTAACTTAAGCAAGAATTATGTACAGATTAAGGACCCTGGAGAACCAGATAGACTCATGCAGAAAAGCTTTTACTCCTTCATAAAAATGTTTTTGAAAAGATGGCAAGATTTGTGCTGCTGTGCATCTCAGCCTGTAGGGCTTCTCCCTGGATAACTGTCCATCTCTGTAGCTGCTGTAAGTCAAAAGGGAATTCACTAATAATGTCCTCAGTGCAAAGAATGTCATGTATTAACTGTGGCATCACTTTCAAATGATGGAGTGGACCTTTGGAGCAGCACATATGGAGATCCAGGAGAGCAGGCAGTGAGAGAGGAAGGCTGGAGTATAAAACAGTGTCCCTCTTCTGTCTTCTGATACAGAGCTTGTGTACCACATATAGATTGGGGCATCACAAACAAAGAGGCAATCCCCATAAAACTCTGCAGCCCATTTCATTTCCCTGCAGTTTAAACCCCATACTTTTTCAAGAGGTAGAGAAACATCCCAGAACTTCAGTCGTTTCTTCCTCAGCTCCTGGGATGAGGGCAGCCACAGCTCTGAGCAATGACAGTACACAGAAGGAAGAGAAGAAAGGGAAGAAATCATGTGAAGTATGCAACCATTGCATTTAGCACACCCTTGCAGTCCCTGCCTGCCTCAAGATCCCAAGGTCCTTCACATATCTACTTGTGTTGTACCTGCCATGAGCACAACCTTGCATTAATAACTGGCCAGAGCAAAGCCCAGTTCCACTGCACGGGTTTTGCTTTTCTGCCAGAGACTTTAGAAGAAAGCATATTCTGCCAAGCAGATGTTAATGCAATCACTGAAAGTGCTATTTATGTGGCATTAATTCTTCTCATTGCTGAATTCTTGCTGCTATCATTCCCCTGTGAATTAGCAAAGTAATCAGGAGTGTTTGCCTCTTGGTCAGTGGGGTACAAATGCCTTCAGGCTGTTAGTGCCAGTATTTGGGTTTGCATTGCCTGGTAACTGTTCAGTCCTATTTTTATGGCTTTCCAAGTGAAAAGCACCCACATTTCAGTAGTCATCCATTATTTCTCTCAAGGTTCTCATTAAAGAGGACCAAGGCACAACTGAGTGGGGTGCATGATTAATGTTTTGTGCCAAATAGCAGTCCTTTTGATTCAGGTTCAAGTATATTTTCTGATCTTGTACTACTGCAGCCTGTCTTGTTCCTATTCTATCTGTTAGTCCAGCAGCTTTTGTAAGCCATAAACTGAACATATTTCACAATGTTTTTATCATGTGGAGTTTACGAGTTTCAGTTTCTTTACTGGCCTGCAGTTAAAAAACGTAAAGATCTTCCTTGAAGTTTTCAGCTCACAAGAAATACAGCCCTTCATCTAAATAGCTTCCTTAGATCATAATTTATGGGATCAAACTTCCGTCCTGGTGTGAAGTTCCTGATTTCACTGAAGTTAAGCTAAAGATAGATTTGGCAAATGAATCTTTAAACCTCCAGCATAATAAATGATAGTTCATAATTAATATCTGAAGAAATCTTTGCTTATATTATATCTTAGTTCATCAAAACCTATAAAAGATGAATTTTTCCACACATATCTTTTGCTATCAATGGGCTTCAAATTTCCATTTAGCCAGCATATTATGAAAATGTGTTTTGCTTTTTACTTAGCAGTTTTTCTGGTCCTATTGGTAAATAATTGGATATTTTTGATTCTTAGGTCTGAATCGATTACTCAGTAATGGCTCCTATGAAGCTGCATTTCCTCTTCATGAGGTATTTTTCTCTTTTTTTTTTTCTTTTTGAACAGACATTTGCCACAAAATGAATTCTGAATTGTGTAATCATTTATTCTTTATCTTATTAATGTTACCACTCTCTTTTCCATTCTGTGTCCGCCTCTGACACCCCTCCCATTTAGTAACGGTTTTTTCTTGGAAAAAAAATCTTGCAAAAAGAGATGACTTAGGATACTTGTTTTGGATCTGTATTTGGGTTTGATAAATCAGTATTTTTTCAGAGGTGAAAAATATCATGCAGTGGTTTTCTCTCTGAGATTCTTCAGTTTATAGCATTTGACTTGAACATAATTTATCATAAATTTCTTAGGAAGAATAATCTCAAATCTTACTGTCTCAGAGGAAATTGTCCTTTTAATGTCATATTTAACTTTTGGAGCACAAATACGGGATTTGCATTAGTTGTGTCATTCATACTGCTAGTGAGAGAGACTTCTTAGATGTTCTTTTTTGCTACTGTTGTTCATTAATGTCCAGATTTGTATTTTAGGGAAGTTACAGAAGTAAGAATTCAATAAGAACCCATGGGGCAGAAAACCACAGACACCTGCTCTATGAGTGCTGGGCTTCTTGGGGAGTGTGGTATAAATACCAACCACTAGATCTTGTGAGGTAAGACTTTCTCTCTTTAGTACGTACATTATAGGTGCTTTGATCATAGATTATCTCTCCTTCTGACGAAACCATGAAAAGTTGAGTTAATCCATGTGGTTTTTATAAACTGATCCTGAGGTCAAGAGAATCCATTTCGTTCATGGTGCCACTCTATTCAAATAAGTATCTACAGAGGAGCTTGCAGAAGGGGCTGAAAGTGAAGGAAGTTTTGTTTTAGAGTTTCCTGAGACTGTAACTGCTAATGAAGGGTTTATGGAATATTTAAGAGGGGAAAAAAAAAAAAAGGAAAAGAGAAATCTATGGAGGCTGGGTAGACTTGGTTGCCTGTCTATCCACTAGAGGAGTTGTTCTTCCTGTTCAGAGCATGGCTTTGGTGAAAAAAACAGGCTCTCATTGACTAGATTTTTTTTCCCCAAAAAGCAACCACAGAAGGAGCCCTGGATGAATTTTAATAATGCTTACAAATGGCACAAAGCAGAGCTTACAGTCACCCAGTGTGCTACTGTGGGTGGAAGTGTCTCTCCTGTATCACCTCCCTTAAACTCAACCCAGCTACATCACCACAGTCTGAATTTGCATTCATCTTGGAAACAGCCTGCAAAGAAGAAACACTGAGAAAGATGAGATGTGACTCCAAATTCTTATAGCTCTTTTAAATAATGTTTTCAGATAGGCTTGCATGCCCTAATAGAGGATTACGTATTTTTTATGCATATAGAGATCATGTTGCAGAACTATTATTGGGCATTAACAGGCTTTTCCTACTTGGAAAGATGAATATGAAGCTAGAAGTGACTATTAATAAAGTCTTCAGATATACTGGGATCACTGAAGATATTGATACATTGGCCATTGGGAAGGGTCATAAAGAGCATGCAACTGGTCCAGCATGTTAATTTCCCATTTAGTACCTCCTGTAACTGACAGAAACCTTTGTTTTTATTGATTCTGAAAATAGTTTCCAGATGAAAGATGTGTAGAGGGTGGCCCTAGAGATAGAATTATTGATTGAGGCCATATAAAACCTATCAATTTCATAAAACAGGTGTTAGATTTCCATGGAGAAAAAGTTGAAACACAAATGCAAAAAAAAAAAAAAAAAAAATTACCGGGTCATGTAATTTTGAAAATGCTTTAGAAAGCAAAGTAATTTATTTGTACCTCATAATTTAATCCTGAAAGCATCTTATTTCTTTTTCAATACAATGGCCTGGACAGAAATATGAAATTTTTATCAAATTACAATGTGGAAATTGCTGATTTATGGAGGAGCTCACAGTTGTACTGAAGTTCTTTATTTTTAATTATGTCACAGTATAAACAACTTACCTCTAGAATTTTTTTAAATCATTCGTCTATGATGGTCAAGGCTATGGTTCTTCATCAAGAATTCTTGTTTGTAAAATTGCTGTTGAGACAATATCTGGGATTTGGCTTAATTTGATTTTTATGTATAGGGACAATCAGGTGTCTGGAACGTTTTTTAAATATGAGAGTAAATGGTAACAGAATGAGCAAGGTTAGATACACGACTTTTCTGGACCTTAGTAGCAGCCTTCTTGAGTAGCCTGGATTTGATACTTAAGATTTTGTAAGATGCTTTAGCTTTTCATCAGACAGTGACATCCATAAATTTTTCCACAGCTGCTTTACAAAAGAAAAAAAAGCAACCAAAATAACAGATCACCTAGCTGAGGTCATGGGTGTCCTGTGGTGGTTCAGAGCAGGTGTTCAGCCAAGGAGGAGTGGGGCAGAGGGAGCTGTGAGGCTCCCTGAGCATTCACAGCAGTGTGAGTTTTGGTAACCACCATGCTCAGCATGGTTCAAAACTGTAGCCCCAGCCCAGCTTGTTGTTGTGCCTGGAGCACACCTATGGCTGCAATGAATTCACTGAAGGAGCGGTGGGGAATGCCTATTTCTTCTCACTTCACAGATGCTAAATCCCTCATATTTCCTTAGCTCCTGCCAAGTCTCTCCTGACTACTGCCACTTTCAGCAGCTCACATGTTCAGTGAGCTGGAGATATTTCCTTGAAGAGCTGACACCACCAGCAAGACTTGTTCACTTCACTCGGAAGTATCTCAGCGAGCATATTTTAAACAGAAGCACTAAAGAAGTGCCAATTCTGTAACAGGAGAAACTTTTTTTTTTTTCCCATACCAACAGGTATGTGGGGTATTCTTGAAGGGAGTAGTGTTGCCATCTGCTTGATGGAGTGGGTGGATGTTAATTCTTCCCCAGACAGCTGGCCAGAAATTACTGCTGCTAGCTGACATTCTCCTTTACTATATGCTTTAGAAAAGCTAAGGAATAAATTAGAATTAGATAATTATCTCGTTAATAGATATGGTATTTCCACCTTAAAGCCAAGTAGCCACAATGGTAAGCAAAATTTTTCATACTTCAGTGCTGTTTTATTTTTTCCTTAGCTGTTAAAATGTGGCCTTACATCTCCAGCGCTGTCAATTTGGTACCTCCTAGATCTCATTTAATCTCATCAGCTGGCTGTTATGGAGATACAAGTCACTGGAAATAAATGAGAAAAAGTCATTTGAGGGGAATTGCATGATTCTGCTTTCACTCTGCTTTGAAACACGTGGCAGTGTGAAGGCGCAGACTTGGCAAATTGCAAAGGCACTCTTATTAATCAACAGATGTGGTACCATGATTTTAATTACAATTCTGTTGGAATTTAGTATTCATAAGTTACTTCACAAGAATAATTTAAGATCCTTAGAATTGATAGCAATTGCAAAGAGGCAGGACTTACTATATTTATGTGCTCTGGGACCATGTAAATCAATGGAAAGAGACGCAGTGATTCCTGGGGGCTTTGGATCACCTCCTTCACACTTCTGTAAGTGTGTTCCTTTAGGTTTTGCACAAATTGCTCCTGCTGTTTGTGCATGTTAGTTACAGTATACATATAGTTTTCTATATGTATAAAGTGATTGTAAGGCTACCTAAATTAACCAGAAACCAAGAGTAATGACTGAGTAATTTGCATTGTACTCCATGGTTACATTGAATTACTTGGTTGCAAGCTGACAACTCCTTTTCAATCTCCTGTCAAGCCTTCTTCCCTGCCCCATTGCTCCTGACATAACCTGAGATCTTATGTGTCCAAAACACCTGTTGGAAAGCTCTAGCTCCCTCACAACTTATTGATGTAAAAAGTTCTGTATAGGATTCCATTCTGACCTGCAAAAGGATAATGAAAACAGATTGGCTGCTGGCTTGTGACCAACCTTGTCTATATTCTGCTCCATGACTTACTTCTAGGCATCCTGAAAGTAAAAGATTATATAATGAAGGTCATTAAACACAGAAGAATCCAGTATCACATTTTGTGGGTCCGAAATCAGACTTTGTGGCTTAATACTTTAAAAAAGTGTGCCTTACTGATAAATATTGAGGTTGAAATCTTGGCTCTATTGTTAGTGATATAGTTCTACCATTGGAATGGGGTGAGGGGAGAGACATTTCACCATTAAGGTACGTGATACTGGAGGGCTAGTATACCTCCTAGCATAAAATTGAGAAGCAGAAATGATTTTTTGAAATTACTATTCTAATGGTGCAGTATATAATGATAGGAGACATGGATTGTACTATTAGGTGCTTGGGGGTTTTTTATGCCTCTGCTTTTTAAATTAGTTGTGGAGGAAATTTTCTGTTGGAGAACACCAAAGACACAAAACATTTTTTTCTATTCTTATTAACAACCTGAAATATTGGATGTTAATAAATTAGCAAAGTTAACAAAAATGCAGATGGTATCAACACTGGAAAATTTAGGTATTTGCCAACAGGTGAAATTTAGGTAAAAGTAATGCACAGTGATGCATCCTAGAGAAAAAATCCCTGGAATTCTTCATGTACATTACTGAGTTCTGGCTGAAGTGCCAGCATGCAGGTGAGAGAACTGCCATCACTGTGGAGAGCTGTATGAAATTTCTATTCTATATAAAGTAACAAAGAAACAGAGAGCTGGTTCTTCCAGTCTAGTGCAACTTGAAGAAAAAGAGTGGCAGAGGTATCTCTAAACCATCTTCATCTCCTGAGGATCATAATGGTCCAAGATAACCCAATTATGGATTGGAAAAAATGTGGAACTGCTCTGAATATGACACCTAGGAAATTCTTCAAAGACCTTGTTACTGCCATAGTTTGTTTCTATAGCACTCAATCTAGTGGTATCTGAGCAGACTTACCGATAAAATATGCTAACTACGTGGCCAGAAGAAATGAAATTTTAACTTGATCCTCATGCAAATTACAGTTGTACAACCTGTGGAATACCAGCTGTGAAGCAAACCGCAATAGTGGAAGATTGAGGCTGTTTGTCCATATCTAAACCAGTATGTATCAAAGTGAAGCTAACATTCTACTAACTCCTGTTAACTTTTAAAACAAGGCTCACAAACAGCCCCAGATGCCTTTTTCTTACATTGCAGAGGTTTGGGTTGCTCCTCATCATGTCCATTCTTCTTCATGCACACACACTGAATCTTGTCTGGGTCTTCATCTACGATAAAGCTGTTTGATCTCTAGATCAAAAAAGAGTGCTACGATTTGCACCATTAGAGGGAAATGCTCAACAGGATAGGACATGAAGTTTGTAATGAATATTTGTCAGCTAAGGGAGTGGAACAAGGAAGCATTCATCCTTGAAGGTAGAGAATTAAATTTAAAAAATAAATCTTGATGAATTTTAGGTTTACTTCACTACTTTGAACTATGTACATGGAAAAAAATGGGTCATAAATATTTAGTGGAAGCAAGCTCAGAATGTGATCTTCCCTTTTCAGTGAAGCAGGCACAGCTTGCCATCCTAGGTGTCAGGAAAATAATTAGTCCAAAGGGTTCACTAACACTCTTATATGAGGGCTCAAAAAGCAGTTTCCAGTATGTCTTTTTACAACCAGACCTGCTGCCCTTGTCAGAACAGAGCATGTTCTCATTACTTAACCACCTCTTTAGCCTCTAAATTGGAGACTCTGTTGAATGACAGACAAATAAAAGCAACATGACGATGTTTGGCTTCTCATAAAGAGCTGGTAAACTCATAGAATCATAGGGTTTGGGAGGGACCTCTGGAGATCATCTAGTCCAGGGGTCCTCAAACTTTTTAAACAGAGGGCCAGTTCACTGTTCCTCAGGCACATCGGGGGCCGGTGCACTGTCCCTCAGACCCTGTCGCGGGCCGGACTATAGTTTGGAAAAAAACGACGGGGGAGTCGCGCAC
>JAVSBS010024318.1:0-21851 GCA_033124195.1 Coracias cyanogaster
ACCTAGTTAGAGATGTCCCTGCTTATTGTAGGGTGGTTGGACTAGATGGTTTTTAGAGGTCCCTTCCAACCCAATACATTCTGTGATTCTGTGATTCTCAGGGAAGTGGAGGAATTGGATGGGGAATGGACGGAATTTCTTTGGATGAAATTTCTTCAACTCCACAGAATCCTCTGTCATCAGTTGTATTTGCACAAAAGTGTGCTGTTGGCAGCACAATGACATGAGATAAAACCAGACTAAGCTGTTCCATTAGATTAGCATTTAGATGCATACATACATTCTTACACAGCTATGCTGAAAAGGAACAGCACAATCACAGCATTTTTTTTCAGCACAGCAAGCAAAAGTATGATTTGTCAACATCTGAGCACTCCATTTTACACAGAAAAGCACGTCTAAGGAAATGATATTCCTGACAAGGTACCAGCAATTCATAAGCATGTGAAGGTGTGGAAAAAAGGATTCTAGCCAGGAAATCCTGCATCAAACAGTATGACACTTGCTGGCCATTGCAGGTGAAGAAAGAAGTAACCTTTCTGTTTTGTCACTCATGAATGTGCTTTTACACATTCAGTTATGTTATGGTTAGCACCAGGCAAAGCAGTCAGATGCTCTTTTTTACCATTCTTTCTTGCCATGTCATTTTTTATCCAGTGATAGAGTTTTTCTGCTACATGAGCCATCTCTGCCAGCGCCCATGTAAGCTCTTGGTTGGCTGCCTAAAATATGGTCATCATTAGTGGTCTTAGGTTTAAAAGCATGACAGGAAAGAGATTGCAATGAAACATGTATACTTGACAAACTTTTTACAAGTTTTCCTGAATACTTTGGAAGCAAAATGACAGACACTGGAATTGTTTGCAAGAAATGCTTTCAAGTCTGGCGATACATGTAACCAAGTAATGACTACTAATATTTCTCCAGTTTCCTGATCTAGGGTTGGCCTCTGAAGCATGAGCAAAGTAATTGCTTTACTCTCGACTCAATCTCATTCAGCTGTATGTAAAAACTTTGCTGTAAACAACCTGTCTTTCCAGAGAAGAGTAAACAGTCTGAAGAGCTGGGAATAGGAACTTAAGCCCTTTTCAGTGTGTATCAAAAAGTAAATATGAACTGCTGAGGTGATGTTCAGAATTGTTCTTTTAAGGTTGAGTCCCCAATGGTTTCAGTTTCTAGCCCTGGTATGTCTGTAGAAGGAGCATAACAGCATATTACATTCTATGACCATGGGTTTTTGTTTTCATTGCTTTTGTAAGAATGAATCGGAAGAGATGGCATAAACCCTTTTAAGGACACCGCATTAAGCAGCAGAGCTCTCTCTTCAACAGTGCAATTTCAGATGATGTTCTAAAGTAATTTCTTCCATTTTCTTTAAACTACATTAATCTTAGCAGAGAGCACAACTGCACAGGCTGTATTTCATTTATTCTAATGATGACCTAAAAGACTGCAAGACCTACTACGTCCTCTCCGTGCACTTCTTCTTGCCCAGGCTCTATCACATTGGCTGGATGCAGGAGACTACTGTGTTTACTATGCAGCCTATGTTGTTAGCAAGGTCTTTGCATCCAAAGTAGAGCACGCTGGCATTATTCACGCGCAAGTGCTGAGCACAGTATCTTCAGACTATCACCTTTCTAAGTGAGCAACTTTAATTCAAAACTGCCTTAATGGGAAAAGAAAATTTAAAAAGGCATCAAGACCAGACCCAGACAGCTTTACAAATCCCTTTTTAAGTATGAATACCTGTCAGTCTTGGATGATTCTTGCTACTGGCTAGAGAAAAGATTAAGATAGGAGACACATTTTGAGTGTTATAAGGCTACTCTACATCTGAAAATCTCCCCACAGGCAGAATTGTGAGCTGATGTTGATCAGGATTGATGCTGATCAGGATTTAGCTGATTTGGAATCAGCTGAAAGGCTGTGTTTTTTAGTGAACATCCATCCATGCCTGGAACACAAACTCTTTACTCAGTACAAACTTTTGCACAGGGAATTAAAACCCTATTGTAAATATTCATTAAATGTTTCTAGTGACTAGAGGATTTGAAACTTTTCTTTGGCAAATCAACTAAGGCAGCTCAACGCACCCAGGAACTGTCCAGGACTTTAACTTTCTAATATGTATTTTTCAGTGACAGTCACTGAAATGGCCAGTTATAATAATCTGTTCATCTAAATTTACAGCAAGCTTCTAACAGCCTTTTATTTTAGCTCATTTATAGTTCTGGCTTTACTTGACAACTGTTAGAATTACTATGACATTTAAGATGGCTATTTCTGTAAAGCTAAAAAGCCTAGGCTAAACTATTTCTAATCCTAAGACTTGCTTTTCTTTAAAATTTCAGATTTTGTCTATATTGTATTCCATATCAGAAAGCGGTCTTGAAGACAGCTGTGCTTCATGATAATGAAGTAGATGTTTCATCCTCTTCCACTTCTTTAGCGCTGCATCCCTCCAGGTGATGCTTTCATCATCATCAAATTCTGACCAAAAGCTGCAGAGAAGAGCATTAGCATTGCTGGGCACATAGATTTGAACAGGTTTGGCAGTCTCAGGAAAGAGTTCTAACCAACATATTCTTCATAAATCAAATTCAGTCCTATCCATTGTCCATTTTAATCCTTCAGGCTCTTCTAACCTGTGCCAACAGCTTGCAAAGAATAGTGTGATATAATGAGCATAGTTTTGAAACTTTAAAGATTATCTACAAACTTGTAGCAGTTTTACTGAGGAAAGACAGAAGTCTCCATGTTCTTCAGAAAGCAGTCAGATCCAAAGACATTGGAAGAGGCTGTTTGGTTTCTGAGTTATGAGAGATCAGCATCGTGTACCATTAGATCCTTCACAGCATAACAGCTTTCCAGCTGGCATGTATCAGAGCTCTCAAAGGTGTAGCTCTCTTTAGACTCCCTAAAGCATTGCTTAGAGTAATTGTGTTACTTTGGGATCATTTCTCCTACATTTTCAGCATCCTACATTTAAGCATCTTCCCACTGTGATGGGTTCTTTTAAAAGCATTTATGAAATACTTTGTTGTTTCAAATACATTCTCTGTCTAAGATTAATTTAAAATCAACTTCATACTAAAAATTGAGACATATCTAGAATGCACATTCACTTAACAGAGAAACACTGTATTTTTTAAAGAAAGACATTATTTGTAAACACTTTAAGATTCCCTACAGACATGATGATGGAGATGAAAACAAGGCAACAGACAATATTTCATTGTCACCCCTTAAATGACATTATCTAATTTGCAGAAATTAGAAGAAATGCAAGTTATTAGTAAATTGACTACTTTTTTTGCTTTTCCTCTAACTCAAGGCAGTATGCAAAGTCCAGTTAATGACATGAAATAGCTAAGGGCTAGATGTCTCTTTCTCTTCCCCTCCCACCTTCCCCCAGCATTCTCATCCCTATCATGTCACGCAGACTAATCCAGATACATCTAGGTGAGTGAACTGGTAAACCTACACAGGAAAACATGATTGATCAGTTTGAGTCTGGAAGTACAATCAGATTCCCAGGCTACCAAACTCAGTCTGGTGAATCCCCTTTCTCAGCTCAAACACAATTGAACTGCTTCTAGATTAAAAAAAAAAAAAAAAAAAAATTAAAAATTCGCATGTATCTCTAAGGTACTGCTGTTAGTTCTACCTTCAAGAGCACAGGCAGAATCAGAGTCAGCAAATTTGGAACTGGAAGGGAATTACTACCCACCCATTAACGCATCTGCAAGGGCCTGTATTCATATTTAAGTACTTTACTGGAGTTATAAAACTCAGCATGAGAAGTTTTTAACTTCTGTCATTCCCATCAGAAGACTGTTTCTGAACCTGGATCTTCTGGTCATTTTAAGTTTTCCTCTAGGTTTTGGGTTTTCCTTATTCTTCGCCACACACTTACTTTATGCTCACAGTATGATTTGGACTAAACAGCTTTCCCCCCTATGTTTTTTGGCTGATACTCATGCAGAGAACAAGCAGTTCTCCTCTCAGCAATACTAGGTATTCTCTGAGCCACCACAGGGAGCTGAAAAAATACAGCTGAGTTATCTACTCACCACAAAAACTAGTATTTTATAGGACATAGGTTTTCACCTGCCCAGTTTGAAAGGCCTCTCTTGTGCACAAGGTATATAGGGGACTCCATGTTCCAGAATGGAGGCAGGGATTGAATTTAAGCACGCTGAAAGTAAGAATGGGGAAGGAAGCATCCTGGGCTGCTGCTGTCTGAACCTTGGGCACCTACATTCTCTTTAAATCCCTCTGGTATGTCTAAAGCAGACAGATGCCTCAGTGCATATCCTTGCATATTTTACTTTTATTTCCTTTAGTCTCTCGTACCAGAACCCTCAAAATACTTTGGCACTTCCTATATGATATTTTAATTGTCCTCTATCTTAAGAATGCCTTTCAAATCTATGTTATCAAAAAGCTTCATGAATACCACTCCTACTTTGAGCATGAGGCATAAATGAACATATTGAATAATACAAGTTCAAGAGCTGATAACGGTGAATTACTCTGCTAGAAGAATCCAGCCCCCACCCCAGCCCTTTCAGTCCAGCCTGGGGTCACCTTTCCCACAGCTTTATTCTAGCTGCCTTTTTCACTAATTTTCTTGTGACCCTGCATGAAATGACTACATGTGTGGGAAACCGACCCACCTATTTGTGAAACCCAGATACACTCTGCTACATTCCCCTTGCGCTCAGACAGGCTTGCACAAGGTAGAACTGACAATGTATTGGGCACAGTCCAAGGAACAGAGATCCTGAACTTCTAGACTTGGGTTTGATTTACTATGTAGCTTAAACAATGTCTACATGTTGGCATTACTAATTGTGCAGTGAAAGTTTGTATCTTGTCATTTGCTCATTGAGAGACTAAGGCTGTCCCCTGACAATATGGCGCAATAACACAATTCAGTTGTTTAATACTTAAGAGACTTTGAAATTGATATATCTGTTACTTTTACCTAGTTGCAAAAAAAAAAAAAAAAAAAAAAACCAAAAAGGCAAAAAGAATAAAATTTAAAAGAAGTACAAAAAATGCTGGAAAATAGGGAAGAACCCACAGAATTTTCTCACATGGAAAAAGGACATAATCAATTTTAAGGTTTTAAAGATAATTTAGTTGAAAGGAAAATGTCAAATGTTTTCTTTTGAAAATGTAAGGACAACTTTATACATTTTTTTTAGTATTGAAAACATTCACATATTTAGATTTTGAATACAATATTTGTGTGCATCAGAAGGCTGATGGTGGCGGAACATCACCCAAAAGGACAGATAATTTTTGATTGACTCATAACTGCACTCTTTGGAGAATAACATACACAAATGTACACTAATCTCCCTAAATATTCTGACAGGACTGCACTCATTTTACTACAAGGTGAGGTTTCCTTTCCCCCATGCTGCTGTCTCAACAGCAGTACCCTGACCCCATGCCCCTGAATCCTGCTGAGCTGGGCTGAATTGCTGTTAGAGGCCCAGCAGTGTGCTCAAGTAACTCCACAAGCTGGTGCCAGGGCAAATCTTCCGGGACCACTGCTGGCAGCACAGCAGCTCATGCTGAAGGAATTCCTAGAACTCTACGGAGGATGTTGAACTGATTTTAAGGTAATATCTTTGAAGGCAAGCCCAGCGGCCCAGTTCTTGCTTTGCCGATTTTTCTGTTCCCAGGGATAGCGAAGGTTGCCTCATACTCAAAAGCCTCCTGTGCTGATGTCAGTACAGAAACTGTTATCTGTTTGGCTGCTTTCTTCAACCCTATTTGTGAGATCAGCCCTACTAGTTGTAGGAAGCATTATACTTGGAAGAGACCTCACTGGGAAACAAAGAAACCATTGTTTAAAGATGTAGTATTCTTCATTTTCCTACAAAAGATCCAACACTACAAGTTCTAAATAAGCACAATGAATTGAAGCTCATGCTGACACCTTCACAATTAAAGCATTTCAGCATCAGGCGCTTGGCTTCTTGGAGAGGAGGACATGAAGAAAGACAGCAATAATATCTAAACAGCCTGAAGGAAGACAAATGACAAATTCCATTATTTTCTCTGGCTATCTCCAGTATCGTAACCTTTTCCTTATCTCGGTCAACACACTTGCA
The DNA here is from genome assembly GCA_033124195.1 of Coracias cyanogaster. NCBI lineage: Eukaryota > Metazoa > Chordata > Aves > Coraciiformes > Coraciidae > Coracias > Coracias cyanogaster. The sequence goes on from JAVSBS010024318.1 coordinate 6,135, forward strand.
CTGAATTGAATGGGACTAAATTTCTTTTTAATACATTGACAAATTGCACTGCTCTATACAATAGCAGCAAACCTTGTATTCACAGCTGCCCTTAAAAATTAGTTACTTCTATTTTTTAAATCCTTGTTATCAATCATCTATGCTAATTGGCCAAGTGTATGGCATTCCTACAGTGTATTAAATGTCCCAAAATAACTAATGAGAAGCCTTTTATTTCATCTGTCTCAAATGAAAGTGGTATTAAAATAAGAAAGTATTTCCTTCTCTGCCACTGGCATTCAATGAATATTTATGATGTTTTTCACTATATTGCAGTGATATGACAACATTGAATTCCAGCTAGAATGAGGATACAGCACTTAAAAGAAGATTCTACTCTCTTTCTATCACTCATAAAAGGAATTAATAATTGCAAAACAGCTAACACAAACAATTGCTTCTGAAATTAGATCATATTTTATCTTCATATGCTAAGCTGGGAAAGGAATCTCTTAATTTGTAGCAATAACTATCCTTAAAACCACAAATAATGTAAACCCATTTATTAAATATTTGTAAAGCTATTTTATGCACAGTACTAATGCTGACTGATCAAAGTGTACATAATTAATGGACAAAAAAGCAATCGTTGCAATAATGGAAAGCTTGTTAGCATATAAATTGTCTTGTTTTCAAATGCTTAGAATACCTATATAAGGAAGATACTGCTTATATCAGGCTGGTTTTCTGAAGCCATTAATACACGTCAACTTCCCTGGAAGGGCCATATTACTGTGTCTCATGGTAGCAGAAAAAACTTTATCCTCTGGACAGGAACCCGTAGGAAATGACTAGGAAGTTCCCATGTAGATCTGAGTACCAGGTGGTACTGTTGGGCTATGTTACTGCCCAATTTACATAAAGGAATTTATGCAGCACTGTTTTTCAATCCTATTTCTCTCTCTTCTAATACTAGCCATCAGATAACGTGCTTTGGCAACCCCTGGAGACAGAGGATGCTTTATCTATCAGGATCTTCCTTTTTTTCTCATCAGAAATCCTCCCTCTGCAATATGACAGGGGGACTATACGGGAATAGAAGAGGTGAGACATTTGTTGACACTAAGGAAGTGACTTTTTTGACTCAATGTATTCAGGATAAGGAATTTTACATACTAAACCCTGACAATAATTTCTGTGGCTTGAAGCCAGGAACAATTTCCAGGGATTTATGTGTCAGGATGAACACATTCTGTCCTACAGACAAAGACACAATGTTCATACTCTTACCAGGGTATATTCATACTCTTGAAAAGAGACATAAAGTTCATACTCTTACATTTTAAAGACTGAACTTTATTTTGCTCCCTATCCAGTGGTGTGCACATAGGGAGTAGTGGATCCAGTGATAAAGTTTCTCCTAGTTGCAAACTTTTTTATATCTAACTCCCGAGAAACTATGAATGTCCTATTTAAAGGTGATATCTAGGGAAAAAATTCATGTCTCTAGTCATTCCAATCTGTATTTGATCAACAGTATCATAGAAAATATCTGAAGTCTTCTGCTGACATCAATGAAGTCTAATTAATACAAATTTCTGTCTCAAGACAGCATTCATCTTTTCTTTTTTGTGAAAATGTGTCCAAATGATGACTATTTTTACCCAGAACATGCACTACTTTATTAATAAAGACCATAATTTGGAGGTTTTCTGAGCCTCTGCACCTCTTTAAGATTTAATCCTAGAAGTCAAGACACTACACTGAGATTTTATTCATGGAAGTATTCCCATGGAAAAGAATGGGACTAAATATCCTACAACATATCTAAGCAAGATAAACTTTCTTATTAATTGCTTTCAGTGAGAAGGATGAATTTTTTTATTTTGTATGTGGACTACCACAGGCCATTGTAACCTTTTTGTCCAAAATGCATTTTATGTAGGGCCATATATTCCCACTGAATTTAAAGCAGAAGCCAGCCACCATCTTTGTTCAAGATTGCTTAATTTATACAATTCACACATGCAGTAGAGCACTATGATAAGTCGTTATTTTCTCCTGAGTTAAAACGATGGTCAGGTGCATATAACATATTAACATTTTTTAAATGGATAAGGGCACAGAATCACAGAATGGTAGGGATTGGAAGGGACCTCTGGAGATCATCTGGTCCAACCCTACCGCTAAAGCAGGTTCATTTAGAGTAGGTTGCCCAGGATTGTGTCCAGATGGGTTTTTAATCTCCCTCTAGAGAAGGAGACTCCACAATGCATACACAGATAAGTGTATACAGAAATCAGTATGTCACACATTACAAATATACGGAATATTACCTATAGGTGAGGAATAGGGAAATGGCAGAAAAAGTACTCTCCATTTTGATGGTTTGTATTTAGTGAAATAATTGTATAGTCCATGTTATGATTGTCTAGTAGACCAGCACGTGAAAAATTATTTAGCAGCTATTACCCTATTTTAGTATGAAAAAGTTTTCCTCTAGAACTTTCTTTTTATCTGAAACAGTTTCCTAAAACAACATCTCTAATTACAGCTTGAGATGAACCATCTTTTGTTCCAAATTTAAGGAATCCATGGTAGGAAGAGCAAGTATGCTTCAAATGCACAAACTTCTATTGGAGTTTTATTTTTAAATTTTCTGTACATCAAATGCTAGAAATCTCTTGCTTCTGATTCTCTTCTTCCCAGTAGATATTAGTTATAATAAAATTGTACTTTTTATTTCTATGTGTATTAAGTCAAAGGAAGATTGTTTGGTCACTGTACGCAGTCAATCAAATTTGGTTTATCTCAGAATGGTGCTAGTTGGAGAGACATGTTTTTGTTCCACAACTTTAGCCCATCCTGCACTGAACTAAGGGTGCTGTCGTGCCAAGTCCTTCAGATCTCTTTCAGCATTTTGCTTCTTTTCTATTACTTATCTCTTTTACCCAGTGATATAAACAGAGAATCAACTGAGCAAAAATACTGTAGCTCTGTGTTTGAAATAAACAGTAGACTTCCTGAGAAGGAAATACATCCAAGAGAGCTGAATTATTGAGCTAGTTCTCCTTTTCCTCATCCCATTTCACTCACAGGTACTTGAGAATTTCAACAAGCATCAGATACAGTAAAAACTTTCATGTTTTGTCAAATCCAGCTGTTCATTTCAATGTGCAACAAACACAAAAGTTTGTTCATGCAGAAACACTGCATGAAACACCATTTATTAAGAAGAAAGATTGTGCAGATAGTTGTTACAAGAAGATGCACTCAGACTGGCTGCTGGCTACACTTCTAACACACTCCCTAACACTCCGAGCTGACTTTTGTGTCTGACCTGTGAAACCAAGCCACCATGCAACAATCCTAAGAGCCTATCACAGAACATCTCTTCAGGTAAAGTTGGAAATGGTGCCTACTCCGCAGCAGGCTTGACTCGAGTGCTGTCTCCGCAGGGTGTGATATCATGATTCACACACGCCAGCTCAAGACTACCACTGCTGGGTTACTCTACTTCTATACTGAGAAACAACCTTCTAAGATCCAAGGGAGCAGTTATTTTCAGACAATCGGTTCCCATCAGTGCTCAGTTGACTCTCCAGCATAGTGAGTTTGCTGATATCACAAAAGTGAAAAGGAAACAGTAAGGCAAAATCGAGGGAGAGCTGCCTGAAACAAGAACATAAGACAGTGCTTTTTAAGATGAATTATCTTTCCTTCTTTCATATCCTGGATGGCTAATCAGAAAAGAATTATGACCCTTTCTGCTGAAGCTAATGGTACCATCTGGTTTCTAAGCAGGTCTTATTTTTTCTTATTTTCACCTTTTTTAGCAGTATAGGGACATATGGCCTTTGAAAAAATAGTGGTTTGCATGTTACATCATCTTTAAACTTATACTTAACCTTTGCTCTACAGTGAAATCAAGTCAGGTCAGGTTTTGTTTTCCCAATAGGTTGTAAAAACAAGATTTGTCAACAACGTCCAAGAAGCAGCATTCAATATATAGCTTTCCTATATAAATAGTACGAACAAGCTTCCATGTTTCTCCTGTTTACTTTGTGATAACTCTTGATAACTTATTCTGGGCTTTAAAGAGTTTTTTTAAGTGGTTTCCACTTCACCCAGATATCAAATAAAAATACCTTACCTTTTTTTTTTTGCTAACAAAAGTAGAATATAAAAATGTCAATAATAGCATTGTCAGTAGTTTTGGGGAGAATTTTGACACATCCAAGTTTTGAAGAAAAATTTAGTATTTTTAATGCTAAATGTCTGCTATCAGTGAGTACAAATGCATGCTAATTACTGTGCATTTTAGAAGTGCTCTATGGGAAATATCAGAATCACTCAAAGAATGAAATCTTCCCCTCATTAAAATTAGAGAGAGACAAACTGGACATACTCTGTCAGTAAAGGCATCCTTCTTACCCCGTCTGCAAAAGACTGCACAGAGAAAAGCTGGGGAGGATGCCAGCTGTTCCCACCTATACCAGTCCTACCCTCCTGCAGTTAATTAGAACATTAAGCTAATAAAACACACCAGCTTCAGGAATATGGACAACAAAATAGCCAGTGTTTACAATAAAATAAGGTAGATCTAAACAAACTAATGTACTAACTAGAAGCAGCAAGGAAAAATGGTGAGGAGAAGCAAAGGTACCTATGTCTGTCTGGACTAAGCTTTGGAATAATTTACATCAAGAAAACTTATCACTTACAAAGACTGCCACTGCAGAAAGATGTGAATTAATGATAGGAAATTCAGAAAGCCACAACACAAAAGCAGCTTTTGCCAACATCATGCATGTCAAACACTATTTCTCCTCTCAGATCACAGCATTTAAATTAATAGCCAGCTCACTGCCATATAACTTCTCAACATATGCATGGGCAGAGGAATTTAAATCAAATTAAGTACATAGGGATTAATTTCCTGGGGAGGACTAATCTCTCCATCTATAGCAAATGGTTGAATAACAAGTGAAAAGAGATATTGCCACAAATATTTGAAGAAGGCAATCAGCAAAGAAAAAGGCTTTTTCATTTAGGTACTGCAAAGGTAATTAAAGAAGAATGATAGCAGGAGAAGCAGATTAGATCTACAGCACAAAGAAAGCTAGGAGCGAGAAATATGTCCTTAATAAAGACTTCAAGCTTTGGTCATGACCAGCAGGATTCTGTTGCAAGTGTAGAAATAAGAGCAAAAGATAGTGCCACCTTGGAGTGGGAGAGAGATGGTGGTAACGAGAAAATCTCATGTGCAGGGCTTCAAGGCTGTGAACCACAGCTCTGCGCTGTCGCTCTGCAAAGCAAACCATGTGCATTTGATTAAATACAATCAGTGTTTAAGTCAAACAGATAGTGTAGTTTAAATTATGAATGCAAATTGTGCCTTATTTTGGCTGCCAATTAACAAAGGTTAAAGGGACATGAACTTAAAGTTGCATTTACCTAAAAGGTTGTGGTTATCACAAGTAACTTCTCTTTCTTGTTGTAACTGTAAGACAATTGAAACAACAATAACAGAATCTTGCAAATGTAGTAGAGCTTAAATATTTTACCATGATGAGTTAATTCTTTTTACAGAAATGGAGAAAATAATTTCACTTTGGCAGAGAAAGATAGCCATCCCTATTTTCCCTTCCTAAAATCTCATTAAAGCATGAGGGAATTACTGTGTTTCAGAATTTTTCACTTGTTCCCTTTCCTGTAAGAGATCCACTGCTGAATGAGATTATACTAGTGACTCATGGGGTGTTTGGAGCAGGCTTTTCCTGGCTACTCTCTCCTATGTACTGTCAGGCATTACTGAGCATTGTGAAAAGCAGTCACAGATGTAGTTGGTATGAAAGACACAAGAGAAAATAAAGTTGCTGTATTGTATTGGGATTGCATCACATAAAGCTGCGTTTTGTTACGCAGGAGAGGAGCCCATGGTTCATGAATTTCAAAAAGCATTTACAGACCTCAAAGAATAAAGCCAAGCTACCACTGAAGTTATTATTATAATTTTATTATTTCCATTCAATAGTCCTATTTATGAGTTGAGACCATAAAATACATGCAGTCTGGAAAATCCTAATATATTACATCTGTGCTAGCGTTGTAGATCGGGTTGTAGCACTGCCTTGCGTGTTGCTCAGAGAAGTGAAAAGCATGTCACAAACTAGATTTTCAGCCATGACAAGCCCCCAGGCTGTGGCATGCCTTTATTGAAAAACCTAAGTCTGACATGCCTTTAATTTCACTGAGATGCGCATTAAAAATTGTATAATACTCACATTTTGTATAACGAGTTTATTCTATCCTAATGTTAGCATTTGGGATATGGTAAAAGAGTTCCACAAGAAGAGGTTACTAAATGTTAACTTCATATGGGAAATGTTTCTTTTACTGGGACACAACCTATCTTGCAAAACAAGGAACATATTCTTTTAAGACTTCATTCAATATAGCCCTTCATCAGACCATTTGGAATATACACGCTTAATATTCAGTGCGCTCTTAAGCACTTCACTTAATCAGAGCCTAAGAGAAAGACCAGCATAAACTTTTTGAAAGCCTTAGGGAAAATATTTTTTAAAAATAAAACGTGAAATTCAGCTATTCTATCCATGGTATTTTTAAGCATCTGTATTAAGAGGCAGAGAAAAGAATTTTCTACAGTTTTGAAACATTTGGTTAAAAATTACATGTTCCCTTGATTTACAGTGGGGAAATAATGTAGTTTGACATTTGTAAATGGGCAACACTTAGGAACTGCCATGTTTATTTTTTATGTAGTTCTTCCTTCTAATACTGCTCTTTTTTAATCAATCATCATCAAAATGTTTATCTAAAATACTCCGAATGTGTAAGGCAGATAATATGATTATCAGGATATACATAAAAAGCATCATCTATTCTCCCACGGAAATACTCTATAGATTTATTTCAATCAGAAATACAATACAGTATGCTTATGTTTGAATATGTAGTAAATAATAAGTTGCACAAGAAAACCAATATTCTAGGTGCTTAGCTGCATCTTTACTCACCTGAACATTCTTAACAGCTGACATTTGCTCACTGATGCACCATACAAATATAGAAATCTAAAATGCCCAGATCTTAAAAACCCCAAATGACCAAATATAAAAAGCAGATCTGGAAAAAAGTAATTGGTGAGGTAGTTACATTTCCTTCCTTTCATGTATATACTATTTGCAGTAACAGCTACAAAAATTTATGAGCCCAGTGACTCAGATGCCACTACTTAGGTTTTAAGGGAAAGTATGCTCAATATTCATGATCCATAACACCTATCCAAATGTTTTCTGAATCACATCTACAGGGATTTATGTTCCCTCTTCCACAGCTTTTCCCGTAGCCCAGGAGCAGCTGGGATGCATATTAGAAATTCTCTGGACCAGGTTTCCTCCCCATGCTCCCAAGTTGTGGGTTGCCTCAAATTGAGGAAATGGCCCATGCTGTGTCCCTTGGAACTTAACAGCTGTGTTATGGAAAATAGACCTAACGCAGAGAAAAAGCTAAACTTGCTCTACCGCATTGTGAGGGAATACCTGCTGAGGGATGTCTTTCTTCCTATAAACTTTCACCATACTTTTTGCAGGAGGAAAAACTTGGACGCTAACACAGACAGGTCTGAAACTTTAGGTTGAAAATTGATCACAGAATCTCTTCTAGAATACCAATTGTGGCCCTTTGACATTGTCCTGGTTTGAGCTAGAACTGGCCTATAAAATAACCTGCATCTTCAACATGGAAAACTAACAGAAAATATCATCTAGATAGAAAGAGAGGCAAATTTCCATAGCGCCAAAGTCTTTGCATTCAAAGAATAGGCTACAGGATAAATCCCATTCAACAGAATAGCTTTAAAATCACATAAAAATTCACAAATCAATAAACAATTTCAGAGCTGACAATGGAAAGGTCCTTTCAATGGCTTTGTGACACTGCTGATGTCTACACACAACTCAAAATGATCAGTATGTTACCCAGTATTTAACGCTGTGTTGTTTTGTTTTCCACTCATCCAAAGGGACCAGGAAACAATTATTCCTCAGCTGTAGGTGTAGCTCAACTGATTTATTTCTAGATGCAATTTAAATGATCTATGTGTTCTTACCTGAGGCAATTTAAATTTCTTTTCCCCTATCAAATTTTGTGGTGTTATAATTGCTTTTTTGAAACTTTTGCCTTGCTTCTATAACAATGAAACCATCACAATGGACAAGAAATTGTGTACCAGACACCAGGAAAAGGTTTCATTTAAAAAGAAAAAAAAAACCTGACAAGATAGACATTTGGGGTCTCAAATGCCATACTTGTGGTTCATTCATAGCAAAAGCACCAAAACCATGTGACTGTGATCTTAGAAAATGCAATGCTAAGAAGGTCTAACACTTCCAGCAGAAAATAGCATTGCAGTCTCTTTTGGAGGTGCTCACATGCTTTTCTGACATGCCGCAAACATCTGAGTTCAGCAGAACAAAAGCCTCCAGGCTACAGAAGTTTACCTCTGTCTCACAGAATTCACATTCAGCTGAGACAAGCACATCTAATCACTGTAACTTCCCCCTTTTGTAGCTCTGGAAGAACATTTTAACTCCTGAAGAACATTTTAACTGAAGTAGCTCAACATGAACCTGCTGAGGATGTAGCCTCACAGTCACCAGGAAGAGGCAGCAGCACCACCACAGAAAGCAAGTCAAGTAGCAGCAAGCAGGACTAGAAAGCAAGGTGAGGCAAGACCTCACATTCCTGAGACACCACAAGTGATTCAACAAGCTATTTCCTCCACTGCATGGAGCAGGACCCTGTCCTTCACCGAGGGTGGCTGAGGGAGGGAAAATTGCCAGGCTCTTTGCTGCTGTCTCTCACTCCTGGGCCAACGCTGCAGTCTCTTGCTGTGGTTTTTAGCTGTATGTATTTTCCAGCACTCATAATGATGGATGCTTACGCACAGCATCATTCTAATTACATGATGAAACACAACTGAACCGCTGTCTAATTCAGCAGCTAGAATGAATGAGGCATAATTTAAATTGCACAGGCAGAAAAATTTCACCAGAATTTTTCAGGGCACAATGTATTACGTAGAAAAGGTGTGGAATTTACAAGTTATAAAATAATAAATAACTGCATTTCTCAATATTTTCCAATTAAAGAACTGGCTCCTATATAGCTAATTTATGCCTACTGATAACGGATTTGACAAATAATTAAAAAAAAAAAGTAAATCCACCATAGATGGAAAACCACTGTAGTTTTTGCTGATTTTGAAATATGGTATATAGACAACTCTCCCCTCAAATCATTCTCTATAATCTCTTGATTTGTGTTGATTTACCCTGGAAAAGTCTTCAGTTTGTCAGTACTAGAGTGACACTCAGAATTTTACATGCCATCATGTGGCACATAGAGCGTCCTCTGCAGTGACAAGGAAACGTCAACCCTGGACAGCTTTATTACACGATTACAATGATACAGTTTAATTGTAAGTTCACTCTTTGGATTTAAGTTATGTTCTTTTGGTTGGAGACGGGTTGTTTTCATCTAAATTACCCATTATTACACCTACTGATAATACATGAGTGGCATGACAGAGAAACTGTGCAGGTTCAGAGTGAAGGGTCACTCAACCAAAATGGCTTGATCACATATAGGCAAGAAAGCTGGGCAGACCTTTGCTTATCTTAGTTGCATACACAAGATTTAATGTTGTCAAAGCAGTTCACAAGTTCTTGGATCAGAGGTAGAAAGACTTGTGAGTAAAGACAGTAAGGTTTCTTGAAACTTTGGCCACATGTTTGTGGCTGGATATATAGACTACAGATATGTTGAAGGTATCAACAACACAGAGATGTGTGAAATTGTTTTTGGACCGTGCTCTAAAAGAATAATCTGATTCCTGACCATGGTTAATAGGCATGGCTATAATTTTGGTGCATTTGAGGTTATTACAAATCACAAAACTGGGAGAATTACTGTCACACAGAAAGATTCAATAAGTGCAATGTGATGGGGCCTAGACCTGCGGCCCCAAAAATGGGAGAACAGCCTGCTTCCTGTTCAGTGTTTTGAGTTCATACACTGACAGTCTCAGGGGTCATTATGAACCAGATACCAAATAGGTGATAATACAGAAGGCAGAATGGCAGAACCCTGGGATTATCTTTCTAAAGCTTATATAACAGAAATACTCACAATTTTTTCAAATAAGCCTACTTTAGTTTGCAAACTGTTGCCTTTGGCTGCTGCCTGTTTTGCCATGGCCCCTCTAAAGCTGGGACTCAGCACAAGCAGAGCATGCTCCCCTGGACTGAAGGGGCTCCAGCAAAGGCCTTCCTGCACTTTCTGCCTCCTCACCTTCCACAAGTTTCTCCAGGTGAAGAACTCCAAGGGTGGAGTCCTACCATGCCATATAATCTCTTAAAGTGCAAGATATCTATTGTTCTGAAATCTTTAAAAAGAACATGATCTCAGCATTGCTCTAGGAGAGTCCAGATGATTAAAAAAAAACCCCTCATTAACCAGCAACAGCTGAGGCAACAATCTGCTGCAAGAAGGTGGTGGGGAGAAGAGAAGAAGGTAACAATACAGAAGTCCTAGCAGCCAATTCAAAAAATACTAGAAAACTACTTGAAAATGTACATTTGCCTACAATAAATGCCATTATAATACTTTAATTTTCCTATGTTTCACTAAAATGCTCGCAGGCTCCAATAATCCTATTTGCAACTGGAGCACCTCTCCAAGGAAGAAAACTAGTTCATCATATAAATCATGACTGCCAGAAAGGAGGAGCATTGATGTATGAAAATATAATCCATTGAACATCAGACCTGACAACCTCAGAGCACTTCCAGGCTAAGTCAGCTAATAACACCATTTTTAACATTATAGGTGGCTTCACACTCAGCGAAATGCTACATTCAAGTTAAGGAATATTTTTGCCTTGAGCTGTCATAGAGATTAACAACAGCAAAGAGTATGTTAATTGGTGAAATCAAAACCTCAGAAGTACTGTAGTGTGAACAGAGAATTAAAATACATTTTTCAAAGTTTCAGGTTTTTTTGCTGGCTAGAAAGGAAAACTGTCACATTTCAAAATATTCCCCAAGGGAAAATTTTGCTCTTAGGCACACACAAAAATTCCCACTGGGCCAAATTCTAATTCTTATAACACCAGTGTGGGTCACTTTCACTGAAGACAAAAAAGACTCTTTTAAAAGCTTTTTAAAATTGGCCAGTGATGGGATAACCTAAATGAAAGCCAAACATAAAGTTTGTCATGCAAGTATTCAGAAATGGAGAGAAGGAGTCCAATTAATCTAAATCAAGACATCTTTGTAAATGTGATACAAAAATTATCATAAAAATGCATGTCTTTTCTTTCTTTTCTTAGAGTATCCAAATCAGTGATACAAAGGATAAAAATATCAGATTAGAACTGATTTTATACTCTATAATTTTGTCCTAAATGAACCTCATATTTAGAAATATATTTATCATTTTTGTGCTTTAATAATTCTCCTAGTTCTCAATACTTAACATAAAGCAAAATAGATACTGAGAATATTTTAGAGTATTATGATAACAACCCTTCAAAGAACAGTAGAAAACATATTCTTAAGATTTTCACAAACTGGTTTATGAATAGTCATCCTACTGCTTTAAACTTCATAGTATTATCTGTATGCTTTCTGAGATTTCAACTTTATCTTTTTCCATATTTCATATTCCCAAATATCTGGTACCCAGTTGAGAATTACACTGTTGTACCAAAAGAATATATATATATAATGACCACAACCGATCACTAAAATAATCCGCATTTCTTTGATTTACATGATCTGCATTAGAAGTTGCAGCTTTATAGGCATCACTAGATGTTACCTTTTAAATTTTTATACTCCACCACATTATTTTAATAGCTCACAGTTATTTGACATCTGAGTCATGTAATTCCATATAGTACACTATCTAGAGGCATTTTCCAAATGTGCTTGAACAAGCTCTTGTGTCTAATCATTCATTACTAACTTGCAGTACTACAACTGATCAGCACTGTTAAAATATATTCATTAATTCTAAAAAGCATTTCAGAAGAATTTTCTTCCAAATTTTCTGTAAGCAAAAAGGATTTTAGAATAACATTTTCAGCTATATCCACAAACTACTTACTAAAGCACTTTGCTAGGTAAGGATCTACTCCTGCTCACCATGAAGCTTAAAGAAATTTGCCATTAATTGAAACAGGAACAAGATCAAAACAGTAAAATATTACTATACTTTGCCTGTTCAGTGAAATAGTAATAAAATACAACATCTAATAAAAGAAGTGAGAAAAATAATACTAAAATTTTGCATCTTTATGGCATTTATTGTCCCAGAAGAGTCTTGGTGTAAAGCTAGTAAATAATAACTTCCTTATCCATCTGAAATCTCAGTGAGAGTTTTAGGTACACAGAACAGAATTACCAGAGCTGGAACGATCCCAAGGCAGCAGGGCTAACATCTGTTCCCGTGGAAAATAAAACAAGAGCTGTAATACCCTCAAGCACTCAGAAATTCAGTTTTATACCATTTCTAAAATATGTTATCTCTAAAATGATAGTGGTTTTTAACTCTGGAGTCATGACAGAAAGGCATTCCCATGTCAGACTTCAAGCTAACTCAGGTACTTCTGCAGTGCTCTCTTCTAGGAGGGAAGGGAAACAAATCAGAGGTAGGTCTGAGGAAAGAGTTCACAGACTGAGGCTGATGCAGGGTAACCAATCTTGCTGCTCTGACCACTGTGCATACCAGAGAATGTGGTGCAACCAAAGGCTCTACTATATTTGGTAAATGTCATCCCCAAACTCCTGGGCAGCTGAGGGCTTAGAAGAATCCATACAAGATGTATTTGCTTGTCATTTCAGATGGAGACCTAGCAGACAGAAGCAGTAGCATCCCTAAATTTGCCATTTCTTTCTTCTCTTAGCAATACTAAATGCAGAAATAACTACACCACTCAAAAACACTGTTACTCTGGAATGTTCAGATTTCATAGGTTTTTCCTTTATGTCATTGTATTAGCTGCAAAAACTCACCTGGAAGCACTGTTCAGCTGTGCCTGTACTTGTTTGATTCACACACCATCTGCCAGGTAACCATAAAAGAGCCTAGCTGGCTCTTCAGGACCATCACACTCCATCTAGTAAACACTTACATCCCCCATCTAGTAAACACATGGCCCATGCATATATGTCTATGTCTGGACATATTTCTGTGGAATGAATATAATCTGTTAGCCACCTTCTTCAACAAGGACAGTAAAATCTGTTTCAAGAATAGCACAGTCAGGTGGGAAGATGTTCATGAAACTCTAGGCACTATTAAACAAATGAGAACATGAGGCACTGGAGACTGGAAACTCAGAACTCTCGGTAATGCAGATTATATGACAGCCTTCCAGGAAATCTTCTACTTTCCCATTATATTCTCCTAAATACATATTTTCCTGACTCATTTACAGTCTTTCCTTACAGACAAAAATACTTAAAAGGGGCTTGAAATAATTTTAACCTGCACTATGTAATCATAGCACTCAAGATAGTTGTTTGCTAGGCTAATGTATTAATTGACACTTTATGTGCTACCACAGTTACAAGAACTGCATCAGGTCCTAGGGCAGTTAAAGCACCTGAGACTTTCCCTTCTCCATCTCACTTCAATTTCCCTCTTCACATCCCTCAACAACAATGTCCTAGTCCTTCCTTGGGAGCTTACAGTTGCAGTTTCAGTGACAGAAATGGCTAAGTTTCACAAACAGAAAATTAGGAATTTGCAACATTGTTAACACCACACATCTTGCACCATATTTTCCATTTTGGATTATAACTGCAGGAGAGATTCTGTTAAAACAGTTCTTATAGCATATATTGCAATTCCTTAACTCTTCCACTGGCTTGTGGAATTTCTGCTTGTGGCATATTCTCTTGCTGATAAAGGATCATCAGCAGAGAACCATACTGATGTGCCATCTGCCTTTGATCATAACATACTGACACAGTTTGAAGCCACACTACAGGTGGATGGAGCTACTCCATATTTTCTATTATTTTTCAGAGATGGTATTTCATTGATACACTTAGTACAAGAGCGTCACTTCTCCATAAGTGTCTGTAAGATTTTATTCTATCAGCCTCTTTCAGTAGGCACATGAACATTTCCTATCTCTTGTAAAAAGGAACTTGGTGAAGCAAGGCACAATGAAAGAAGGTACATAACATTTTTCCTTCTTGCAAAGGAACACCTTACCTGCCTAGTACTGCTGTCTAAATAGAACACAAAAGGCCATCTAATCATCAGGAAAAACAATCTCCTACTTATGCAAGAGATGCCAAAACTCATAGGTCCTATGTTGCTTGCCCAACATATATAGGCTGTCCTCTCTTTCAGTATCTTTTTTTTTTTTTCAAATGGGCCTCTATGCCAACCTCAGACAAAATGAACTGGCAGAGGAAGACACTGTCGCGAAAACTCTCTCTAAAATCACTGATACCCTCTCCCAGCTTAAGTGCTTATCTAGAGCAGGACAGAGCTTCTGAATTTTGTACATTGTATTTTTTCTTCAGTCTTTTATCTTTCAAATTCAAAGAATACAGGAAGGAAAAACAGAGCAAGAGAAAATAAAACAAACAAAAAAAGAGGTAAAACAGAGGTGGATTGGAAGCAGTTAGCTACAGAACAATCCACACTTCAGAAAAAAATGGGTGGTGGAACTACTGAAATGCGCTTCGTATCTTCAGAAGCTTGAAGGAGAACTACCCCCTGTAGCACAAATCTGCACCAGTACTTAATGCAACCATGTTCACTAGAGCTTTGTTTCTTTATTATTTGTAGGGACTTACACTCTTTGTACCCAACATAGCAGCAAAGTAGATTCTAGGGCGTATTATATATTATGTTAAACAATTTCTAGATACAGACAAAATGAAATATAGAGCAGAGGAAGCTAAGAAATGTTATCCAGATCCTGGAAAATATTTCTTCAGCTTTTCTACTATGTTGTTCACGTCCACCTATTAGAATGACAGATGCAGTAATAAGTGTTCTACAACTTCAGACTAAAGCCTTATTTATTTTCCACCTACTATATTAAATCTGATTACTGCTGATTAGCTTGAGGGCTAATCTTGAAATGTCACAGTTAATCTCAGTTCTCACTTTAAAAAGTTAGGACTTCCTTCTGTATGCAGTTTTACATTGTTGGCAGACTTACACTGAATTTTCCTAATGAGCAAACATTGTTTATGACCCTATGCAAACTTGCTGATGGCTTCCTTTAGCAGCTCTCTATTTTGAGAAGTCTCCTAAATGCACTGGCCATATAGGGAGCAAATTATTTCACCAACCCAGTATACCTCTCTCAGTTGCTCATCTGAGTTGGTTAATGCACTGGAAATCAGGAGGCAGTAAGGAAGTAAGAGATTCACCACATTTATCTCCCTTGGCAGAAGCTCAGATTCAAGGTTCAGGAAAACCAAAAGGAGATGTAGGAGGTCCTGCACACAGCCAGACCCCAAATATTTTTCTTTCTTGTGCTATACAAGAAATCCTGTAACAGGAAGCAAGTTCTGAAAAAATCAAAAGGAAACACAAGTCATTAAGTTCAGAGTAGTTCACACTCCCAATCCACGGGGTCAGGTGTGGAAAAAATCAAGAACTGCCAACAGTCAG